>APFE030855178.1:86557-137926 GCA_000404065.3 Pinus taeda | reverse complement strand
AGGAAGATGTAGGGCTTGAATTTTCATGGCTTCCTTTTCTGCATGTTTTAAATCATGCAGGGTGAAAACCCCACATCTGAGAGGAAAAGTTGGCCAGCCTCTTTTCTGTTTATTCCTAAGAGTTTGTGTGGTACTCTTAGCTGAGAGTTGGTAGGCTATTTCTCGGGCTAATAGTTTATCAGGAACGTAAAAGGGAAGGACATGAGGATTGGCTTCACTACCAAAAACTCTGACATATGTAAAATGTTCTTCACCAAACCAGCTTCCTACTGACGGCAGGTCAAAAGAGGCTAAGTAGGAAATTCTTGGAATGGGCTTATTAAAAATGGAATAATAAATAGGAATCATAAAACCATTACAGATACTATACAAGTGGGCTTTGTGAGACGACTTCCACATCTCGCGATGGTAAATATGGATGGGAGAGGGGTCCTGTGCGGTCCACCTCCAGCCTAGAATGGGGAATTCAGAGTTAAAACACAAGGTATCCAGAATATAAGCACTGTAATAGAACGGGGGGATTATCCTTTCACTAACTCTGGTCTTATTCCTATATTCCTGGATGGCTAAGGCAAGCTTATCTGAAAGGATGGTGGCCCAATCCATAATCCAACTGTTAATTGCCGCCTCCATGAGGGAACCATTTCGATAGTAAAATTGGTGGAGTCGTGAAGACCCCACAATCTACACATCATTATAGCAGCATAGCAATAGGGTGAACACAAGGAGTCGACTGAGTACTTACCGGAGGTTTCATGCTTGTGTTTAGCTGGATTCGACCTCCAATCTTTGATAGGCTCAGACTCAGTTTCATTCTCACTTGCGAACTTCTCGAGAAACGCCTTATTGTAAACCTTCTCCGGCATAGGCAAGTGATACATTTGCCTCAAATCTTCTGGTTTGAAGGACCCAAAGATCCTTCCATCTTTTGCAATGAAGGTTCTGTCCTTGATAGAAATCTCCTCAATTGCCCATTTGATAGCATCAGTGTAGGGGAGCATTTGTTCTCTTGCCGCTATCCTATGTAGGAAAGAGTCGGCCAAGTCTTTGAGAGTGCACTCTGAGCTCTTGGTAGAGTCTGCGGTAGCTTGCTCTACCACCTGCTTAGGCTTTTCAGCTTCCAGCAAATCATAAGTTCCCTGCCAGGTGGTTTTGGCGAGTCCCGCGCAGGTCGTGTCTGATATCAATCCCTTCTTGCTGTTCATGATTGGTTGTGGCGTGGATGGTGATTCAATGGCGCCCGCAACCTTCTTCTGCTTCTTTCCCATAATGCCTGAATTGTTTGGACAACTCTGTAATCTGCACAGAAGAATGGTTTTGGCGTAATACTGAAATAATAAAATTCACAACTGAGCGAACAATAAGAAGAACGTCGATATACTTGGGTTTTATTAAAACAGCGCGGATAAGATCTATAGGCAGATTTGAAAGGATGGGTTCATTAAGGGGCCGTATATGATCTGCCACCTTATAAATGCTTACCAGTGCAATATTCGCCTAAAGATCTTTCAATTGATGCAATGGGCGTACTGGCGGTCGAGCGGGAATGATTATGCCTTAATTGTTATTAATTCGAGCTTTCCAATCATTCTAACGGCTTTATCTTGGAGAACTGTGCCTTATCTCATCGGATCGGGGAGGAGCGCGAGGATAGATTTAACCATGCTTCAAACGACGCCGATTGCCGATCGCCGATATCGGGTCGGGGAAAGGTTTGTGTGCATCAAGGTTTTGCCAAGGGAAAACGCCGATTGCCGATCGCCGATATCGGGTCGGGGAAAGGTTTGTGTGCATCAAGGTTTTGCCAAGGGAAAACGCCGATTGCCGATTGCCGATATCGGATCGGGGAAAGACTTATGAGCAGCACTTGACATATTAAGGGAACCGCCGATCACCGATATCGGCGATAGCTTTATCGGGTCGGGGCTTTATTGATAGGCATGATAATGATGCTTATGGAAATGGCCGATGGCCGATATCGGGTCGGGACTTTGGCCGATGGCGCAATAGTGATGCATTAAGGAAATGGCCGATGGCCGATATCGGTTCGGGACTTTGGCCGATGGCGCAATAGTGATGTACAAGGGAAATGGCCGATGGCCGATATCGCCGATGGCTTTATCGGGTCGGGGTTTGGCCTTTTGATTGCTTGATGCATGCATTTTTGCCTTATTTCCAATATTTCAAAGGAATATTGCTTTTCTTAGTTTTATTGGAATTTCATAAAGTAAGGATTATTGACATCAATTTTATTTTGAAAGGGACCCATTTCATATTTTAATGATCTTGTGAATAATAATAAAGATGAAATGGGGGGTTGTTTTGCAAGGCACAACAGGATGATAATAAATGTGCATTTAATTCTCAGTTTGTATTTTTTAACTCACCCACTTAGCCTTTTATTTCCATAGTCACTTTTTCACTTTCTAATTCTTCATTGAATTTAATAAAGTCACCTTTAAATTAGAATGTAACTTTACAACTTATAAAGTCACTTTTAAATTAGAATGTAAAATTTACCACTTATAAAGTCACTTTAGGAGAAAAGTACAAATAAATTTGGACACTTTTCCCTAGGCCAAATATCAAAGCCTTAGGGAACCACTTGTCCTTTGGTAACCAAATTTTAACACTCCCTCTTATTGAGGAAAGTGTTCCTCACCACTCCCATCTTGTCTCTGAAGTAGACATGCTTGCCTCGTGGTAAGGCTTTGGTGAAAATGTCTGCTACCTGCTCATTTGTGGCTATGTACTCAAGCTTGACAACTCCCTTTTGGACATAGTCTCTAATGAAGTGATACTTGATCTCAATATGCTTTGACCTGTCATGAAAAGCTGGATTCTCCATGAGTTTTATGCAACTCTGATTATCATAGTAAATTACTAAAGGTCTCAATGCCTGACCAAATAGACCAAACAAAATCTTGCGAAGCCATATGGCCTCACAACTAGCCAAACTAGCATCCATATACTCTGCCTCAGCTGAGCTCAATGCAACTGACTATTGTTTCTAGTTGATCCACAACACAACTATTGAACCCAACCCAAAACAACACCCGAAAGTACTCTTCCTATTTGAAGCACAACCTGCCCAATCTGAATTGTGTACCCTACCAGTCTCACTCCATCACCTTGTCTATAATCCAAACCAAAATCCACATTCCCCTGCAAGTAATGAAGAATGTGTTTTGTAGCCACCTAGTGCACTCTCTTAGGCTCACACATGAACTGACTCATAGTTTTAACTGCAAAACATATATTTGGTCGAGTTTTGACCAAATACATCAAACAACCAATCAGCTATCTGTATAGAGTAGGATCCACTAACTCGGAATCAGAAGCATGAAGCTTCTTCTAGTTAGTGATCATAGGTGTACACATGGGTTTGTAGTTCTCCATGTGAAATCTGCCAAGAATATCCCCAATTTACTTCCCTTTTCATAGGAAGAAATGCCCCTCCTCCTGCCACACCTCCAATCCCAAAAAATAATGCATCAAGCCGATATCCTTCATCTCAAACTCTGAAGCAAGATCTCTCTTGCATCCCTCAATGCGTCTCTCAACATACATCACCAGAATGAGAGGCTCCTCACCCACCACAATGAAGTATAATTTCGGATCAACCTCGCTCTTTGTGAAACCCAACTACTGCAAGTATGTATCAATCCTCGAGTACCAAGCTCTGGGAGCTTTCTTCAGGACATAGAGTGCCTTTTTCAATCTGCATACATGGGACCCCTTCCCATGCACCTCAAATCCATATGGTTGCTCAATATAAACCTCCTCCTGAATGAAGCCATTGAGAAATGCAGTCTTCACATCCATCTGGTGGATGTTACAACCCATCTTTGCTACAATTGATATAATGGAGCGAATAGATGTATATCGAGCTACGGGAGTGAAGGTCTCCTCATAGTCAATTCCCTATACCTGTGCGATCCCTCTTGCCACAAATCGAGACTTGAACTTCTCGATGCTGCCATATGCAACATGCTTTATCTTGTAGAACCATCTGGAAGTAACAACTGATTTACCTTCGGGCCTCGACACTACCTCCCAAACATAGTTCTTCATAATATAAGAATACTCCTCCATCATGGCCTCTCTCCAGACCTGCTGGCTGGCTGTCTCCTCATAACTAGAAGGCTTAGAGTCAACAATGCTTGTTACCAATGCCATGTAACTACAGAATCGCTCAAGTGGTTTACTCTCTCTAACCTGTCTGGTGTAGCCTCATGCAAGGTATCTTGAAGCCACTTGGGCTTCCTCTTCCCTGAGCATACTTCTCCCATCGGGGTGAAAGAATCCTCATCATCATCAGAAGCCTAAACTCTCGAAGGCCTGCCAACTGACCTCATGCCTAAGTCTATGCTTGTGGATGCTGAAGTACTGTGTGAACTATCCATTAGTGGACTACCCTATGAACTGCTTTGCGGAAGGCCCTGCATGTTTCCCAAAGAACCACCCACCTGACTCTGAGAGCCACTGCTCACGGATGGACCTGACACTGTAATTGATGTACCTCTTGATCCTCGACCACTGGATCCCTGTGATTGACTTGGTTGCTCTTGAGGGTCTAGTGACTCTAGATACTCTTAACTCCCATGACCCCCTGAAAGCACTCTCTTCCTCGAACTTTACATCCCACCTGAAAAACACTTTCCTTTTTGTAGGAATATAAATCCGATAAGCTTCCTAGGTCTCGCTATAACCCATAAAGATGCCCTTGTCTGTAGTGGGCTCTAGCTTGGTCCAGTTCTCCTTGGGAACATAGGAATATGTAAGGGACCCAAAGATACAGAAGTGCCTAACACCAAGTTCATCTGAGAAAAAGCCTCCTCAAAAGTCACATTCCCCAAGGCATGATGTGGACTCCTATTCTACAAGTACATAGCAGTGTTGCAGGCCTCTACCCATAAAAACAAAGGTAACCCGTGATCATGAACCATGGATTTCGCAACCCCTACAATGGATTTGTTCTTCCTCTCCACAACCCCATTCTGCTGGGGGTTGTAAAGAACTGTGAACTCCCTCTTAATCCCTGCCTCAACACAAAAATCAACAAACTCACCAAGGTTATACTCCCCTCTATTGTCCGACTTGAGGACCTTGAGCTTCCTACCTATCTGGGTCTCCATAAGAGCTTTGAACTCTTGAAACTGCTTGAAGACCTCACTCTTGGTCTTCAAGAAATAAATCCAAGTCTTCCTGGAGTGGTCATCAATGAATAAAACATAGTACTCATAGCCACTCAAGGATACATGAGACATTCGACCACTCACATTGGTATGAATCAAGTCAAGAATAACGATCGCTCTGTTGTCACTACTAGGAAAAGGGGATTTGGCAAAATTCCCCATAGCACATCCTCTACATACATCAGGGTGATCAAAATTGAAATCTGGCACACCAGTGGTGATCTCCAACAATGTACTCAAGGCCCCATGATACATGTGCCCCATCCTGCGGTGCCACATCTCACACAACTTTGAACTGCTAGATGTGTTGTCAGTCCTGTCTCGGGTGCTGCTACTCAATGCCATCAGGGGATGGACTAGGAACTTGTACACCTTGGCATGGCACACACCAATCACTCTAGCTAAAGAAATTGGATTTCCCCTAGGCTATATAAGCACCTTCCCTTTGCTGAACAACACATCATACCCTCTGTCCTTAAGTGCTGAGACGGATATTAGGTTCTTCTTCATTCCAGGAACATATAGAACATCTGACACTTTCAAGGAAGGTTTGGGTCCCCTATCAAATGTCAATGTCCCCACACCAATTGTTCTAACAATGTTGTCATCACCAAGCACTACCTCCATATCAGTATCACCCTTTGAAAGCTCTGAGAAGTACTCTCTGACTCCTGTCATGTGGCAGGAAGCGCCACTGTCAACCTACCAAATGCTTGAAGATGCTCTGTGTTATGCTCTTGACCTGCGAGAAGATGCCAGAATACCAAATATGCGAAGAAATACCACCCAGAACACAAAACAAATGAGAAATAACAACATGTATTTTATTATTCAGAAAGGAAGGCAATGTTCACTTGCCTCTTCGAGGGGGAAACCTCCAATAGAGTAGGGCTTGATTACAAAATAAGACACGACACTCCTCAACTGGGAGTCTCTATCCCTTATATAGGATTCATACATGCAATACCATGGGTCAGTACCATGGTTCTTATTAATACCATCTATCTAATACTATGGCCCATTTGCAACTAACTGTGGTCCCTTCTTTAAATGTGGGTCAACCACTTACAATTATTAATATGGACTTTATTGACTCTTTAACTAACTATAACTATGACTCGACCCTATTACATAAATAAGGGGGTTAGGGTTGGACCCTAACATGCCCTCCCCCATAAAAACAACCTTGTCCTCAAAGTTGAAGTTGTGGAAACTGCTGAAGAATAGTGGCTGTTTCCCAAGTCGCATCTTCTGTAGAGGTGTCTTTCCACTTGATGAGGACTTCCTTGATCGTGTGGCCGGGAAGATGTCGTTCTCGTGTGTCAAGAACCTGTTCAATTTCGATCCAGATTGAACCTTCTTCATTCAATTCCGGTAGACTGGTATGAATTCTACAATTGTTCCCTACCATTTGCTTGAGGCATGAGACATGGAAGAGATGATGGATTTTTGCAGTGGGTGGCAAGGCTAGCTTGTAGGCTACTTCCCTTATGCGTTGAAGTATTTGATATGGTTCGTAGAAATTTGGAGATAATTTCTGACAACCCTTGTCTTTGAGTGATGTTTTCTTATATGCTTGCAGCCTCAAGAATACCTGATCTCGTTCTTGAAATGTGCGCTCTGAACGATGTTGGTCTGCCTATTGCTTCATGTGATTTTGAGCCTGATAAAGATTATCTTTGAGGTGGGCAAGCATGGTTGCATGGTTCTGTAGGAGTTGATCCACTGCTTGTACCTTAGAGCATCCCAGGATATAAGAAGTAGGTGAAGGGGGGAGTTGACCATAAACTGCTTCATATGGAATCATCTTGGTGGCAGCATGATAGTTAGTAATATACCACCATTCGGCTAGAGGTAACCACTGTACCCATAGATGTTACTTTTCTAAAGTGAAAGACCTAAGGTAGGACTCTAGACATTTGTTGACTGATTCAATTTGACCATTAGTTTGGGGATGATAGGAAGTACTAAGTTGGAGTTGGCTACCTTCTAGCTTGAAGAGTTCCTGCCAAAAGTTACTGGTGAATATCAGGTCATGATCAGACATAATGGAAGTGGGCATGCCATGCAATTTGAAGAAATAGTCCATGAAAGATTGAGCCACCAAAGTGGGTGTAAAAGGGTGGGGTAGGGCACAAAAATGAGCATAATTAGAAAGTCTGTCCACGACCACCAAGATGACTAACTTGTTGCCTAACTTCGGAAGACCGGTAATGAAATCCATAGAAACATCTGTCCAAATTGAGGCAGGGATGGTCAATGGTTGTAAAGTGCCTGGGGATTTGATTGTTTCTCCTTTTTGGCGCTGACACACATCACATTCAACTACAAAAGTAAGAATGCACTTTTTCATGCATGTCCAAAAGAATGAACGTCGAGTGCGAGCATAAGGCTTCTGAAAGCATGAATGACATGTAGTGGGAGATGAGTGCAACTCTGCCAAAATGTGACTTTTGAGGGTGAATGTTGGTGATATCACTACTTTGTCCATGTAGTGAAGAATCTCATCCTTCCAAGAGTAGCCTGCTGTGGAATTTGGATTTTATTGTAATTTATTAATAATTTGGGAGAGCGAAGGATGTGAAAACCATTCCTTGCGAGCCTCTTCAATCCACTCTGGAAAGGGAAGAGAGATTTATAGTAGGGTGCTTTCCTCCTCAAATTGGCATGATAAAGCATTTTCTACGACATTTTTATGCCATTTCTTGTAAATTATCTCATAATCATATCCCAACATTTTGGCTAGCCATTTATTTTGTTGTGCCGAGGATAGGCGTTGCTCCAAAAATATTTAAGGCTTTGATGGTCTGTGTGGATTTGGAAACGTCATCCCAATGAGTATGGTCACTAGGTATCCACTGCATGTAAGATGGCCATCATCTCCTTCTCATAGGTAGATTGTCCCAAATTTGTCTCACTTAGTTGTTGGCTAGTGAAGGTGAAGGGTCGACCTTCCTGCATTAAGACAACCCCAATACCCATACTTGAAGCATCACATTCAATCACACAATATTTTTTGGAGTCGGGTAATGCCAATACGAGAGTGGAACACAAGGCCTGTTTGAGAGCTATAAATTCCTGTTGTGCTTCATCATTCCAGAGGAATGAATTTTTCTTGAGAAGGTGAGTGAGGGGTCTAGTAATGTGACCATAATTGCGGAAAAATTTGTGATAGTAGTCGGTGAGACCCAAAAATCCTCTCAAACTCTTCAAGGTCTTTGGTTGGGGCCAATCCTGCATTGCCTAGATCTTTTTGCGATCCACCCTAACACCTTCACGCCTCACAATGTGGCCCAAATACTCGACTTCTTTCATGCCAAAAGTGCACTTGGACAATTTGACAAGTAATTTATGCTTCCCGAGCAGTTGCAAGAGCAGGTCTACACGTTGAAGATGATTTTCCCAGGTGAAGTTGTAGATGAGGATGTCATGAAAGAAAACAAGGACAAATTTATGAGATATGGTTTGAGCAGGTGATTCTTGAGGCTCTGAAAAGTAGGTGGGGCATTACCGAGACCAAATGGCATAACTAGGAATTAATAATGGCCTTCATGAGTTCGGAAAGAAGTCTTTGGAATGTCTACTTATTTCATGTGAATTTGGTGATAGCCCGAGCGAAGGTCTAGCTTATTTAAGAATTGAGCCCCATTTAGTTCATCCAACAAATCATCAATAACCGTGATGGGAAATTTATCTTTGACTGTCAGCTCGTTGAGGGCCCTGAAGTCTGGACACATACCCATTTCCCATCTTTCTTGAGCACCGTGACCATAGGTGATGAATAAGGACTAATGCTAGGACGAATGACACCGACTTCTAGGAGTTCCTTGATGATTTTTTCAATTTCATTCTTTTGGGTGAAAGGGTTTCTATATAGGGGCACATTTGTTGGTTGTGCCCATGGGACCAAAGTAATGATATGATCATGTTCCCCTCTCGAGGGTGGAAGCTCATGAGGTTTGTCAAATACCTGCAGATGGTTGTTTAAGACCTATTGCATCTCAGGATGAATATGAAGAGAAGTGGGCTCAAAGGCATAGATGGCATTAAATTGGGTGATAACTCCATGGTGGCCCTTTTTTAACAACTTTTCCATCCGATGCGGGCTGGTGATAGAAGGAGCACCTTCCTGGAGTCCTCAGAGGGTATGTGTGTGGTCATTCTGCTTAAAGCTCACATATAACTCCTGGAAATCCATTATGGTTGGGCTGAGTGTGTAGAACCATTCAACACCCAAGACAATGTCACACCCACCCATGTTGATGGAAAACATGTGGGTCTTTAGGTGGTAATCTCCCATCTGAAGTTTGACATTTTCACAATAGCCATCACATTTCATTATCCCCCATCAGTAATCTAGACCTGGAAATTAGAAATTTCTCTGAAAAAACAATGCACTGCTACTACGACTCTTTGATGGATAAAGTTATGTGTGCTACCACTATCAATCAAGACTAATACAGGGCGATGTTTAATAAAACCTTTGATTTTGAGAGTTTGGGGAGAAGAAATGCCTGCCAAGGCATGGAGCGAGATAACTAGTTCTTCTAGTGTAGCTGGGAACTCATTGTCCTACAATTTCTCCTCATATTCCTCCTCTAGTCCCTCAAAGGGTGGGGCTTCCTCAGATGAACTATGATCAGTAGCATCAATTTAAAAGAATTTGGGTTTGTTTCATTTATGCCCTTGGGAGTATTTGTCATCACAGTAGTAACACAATCCTTGCTTTCTTCTTTTCTCCATTTCTGCTGGTGACACCTTTTGAACCTTAAGTGTTTGGGTAGTGCTCAGAGCCTGGGTGGGGTGTCCCTTGGCTATGAAATTTGGACGAGGCGACTGGGCCGCTAAAGTGCGTTCCACTTCACGAGCTATCGTGCAAGCTACCAGCCATGTGGTTGGGTGGTGCATCCGAACGTGGGATTGTATGGCATCTTTGAGACCACTGATAAAACATTCCATGTAGAATTCATCTGCCTGACCTCCTGCGTGGAAGGCTAATGCTTCAAAGGCTGTAATATAGTCTTGTATTATGCCTATCTGTATGAGCTTAGTAAGACGAACCAAAAAATTAGATTCATGTTCAAAGTGGTCACAAAGGGCTTTTGAGAACATCCACCAAGTAATTGGCCTTGCATAGCATTTTTGATGCCACTGGCACCATTGCCATATTTCTTGGTCCAAGTAAAGGCTTCCCACACTTAGCTTAGTATCATCATATCTGATGTGATTCAACGTGAAATATTGGTCCATTTTTGATAGCCATATGGCGGGAAGAGAGCCATCAAATTTGTACATGTCCTGCTTGGGTGGTTGAGGGTGGGATGTTGGTGGTTTCCCTCAAAGTGAAGAGAATGGCTAGATTTTATCTCATGGTCTTCATTAAAAACATATGCCTCTGAATTAAGAATTGAGGATTATGTACATATATCATGCTCTGCTTGAGAAAGGGGGGAAGGGAGAGGAGAATCAAACAATTGTAATTGCATTCTAGTAAATTTTATTAGCTTAAAGCTCACCAATTTTTGTTTAGATATATTCATGTGTGTGTGTTGATAGTGTAAATCTTCTGCTAGACATTTAACAATGCCTCATTTGAGGAGGCAGGGTCCCTTCGTTAGTTAGGTATTTCATGTACTTTATCTTAACATAGTTTTTATTTCCATTTGCATCATCGTTGTTAATAAGCTACTATGTTTTATAATTCTTAAATACTAGTTATGTTTTAGATTCCCTATATTGTAGTTCTAGCCAACAATTTTCCAATATTCCAAACATAATAAATCCATTTTAGCATGTGCATTTCTTCTACAAAGTCAAGGATTGAACAAACAACTTAATTTAGTCACCAATTTACTTGTTTTATTTTGATGCAAGATTGATTTCCTTTCTTGCAAAGTGTTTCCTTTTAGTAAATTGTGATTTTCTTTTCTGCAAGAGTGTTTTCTTTCAACAAGTTTGTTTTTTTTTTTCCTTTTAGAAAAGTGTGATTTCCCTTCTGCAAGAATGTTGTAGTTAACATTTCAATTCATGCAAGTGTGAATCTTTTAAACCTTGCAAGTGTGAACCTTTCAATTCATGCAAGTGTGAATCCTTCAATTCCTACTGGTGTGAGGTTTGTTTTGCTATAGCTTGATAAAAACATAACATTCAACTCTATAATACTTAATTAATGTTGCAACCTCATTAGCACTTAACAAACTGTATTATCATATATGGTGCACAACAATTCACAAGTTCCAAACAAACACAAAATTGACAATTAAATGTACAATTTTCTCATTTATCTACTAAGAAATTATAAGGTAATTGAAAAATCCATCAATTTTTGTGTCATTGCTAGGAAATTTCTAATAACACAATAGTTGTTTTGTTGCATGGTTTGATTGAGCCAATATTTTCCTTTTATAAGCTTGGTGTGATGTGTTTTTATTCAAAAAAAATTGTAAGTTGGTTTATTTAAGAAAGCATGTCTCTTTAAATTATCATGCATAGAATTAGAGATCAACAAGGTAGATTTGTTCGCTTTGTTAAAATTCCCCAAAAAACTAACATTGTAGGACAATCACAAAAGGAAAAGGGGCATGCTCAACCTAATTACTTAACTCCCAATAGCTAGGCCTCTTCCCAAAAAGAAGTTTCAATCTTCCATATAGGGACCTGAGACCATGGAAGCTCATCTTCTATGCAAACAACAATATTATTCCATGAAGGCCACATAGAAAAGAAATTCCATTTGGAGGAGTTGATCTTTCCTTACTCTCCCAAAGCACCTTTAGAGGAAGAGGACATATTTTATGAGGAAATGCACAAGAGGACGATGTTAAGGAGGATACATCCACTTTTGAATTCCCCCATTAGAGAATGAGCAGAAGAAACTAAGATGAAGAATATCCCACACTCATCCTTACCCAATTTCCATGGTTTATATAAAGAAAATTGGGACACCTTCCTCTTCAAGTAAATTTATCTTTGTAGAAGCTAGGACTATGTATTGGATATCGAAAAGTTGAAGAAAATTTTTCCTACCATGCACAAGAATGTTGCATTGTGTTGATTCATGGGTATTGGTAGAGATAATATCCGCAATTGGGAAAAAATGAAGAGAAAGTTCCTGGGAAAATATCAAGATTATTGCAAGGACAAGGACTAAAATGAGGAAGTATTTAGAATGGCTCGGAATGAAGATGAAAGATTGGAAGACTATGTCAAATGATTCAATTACAACCTACAATGGGAAATACAAGTAGACTTGGCTCCAGAGACACTACGTCGTCTTGTTGCATGGAATTCGTGATGATTGTATAAACCTCTTGAATTAATAGACAACATAGGATATGTCTCTTGACGACCTTATGATGCCATTGTTGAACTATGTCAAAAATATCTTATAGGGACATCAAAGACTAGGAAAGGACCAAGAGATATATTGGCAAAAGTTATCTAAATTATTGCCAATGGAGTTACTAGAGTTTAAATTGGGAATGTGCTAGAAGACTTCAAGGTTGTTATACTCAATTCACTAAGTTTTCAATTAGACACACTATAATTGAAGGAGGAAGGATCATATTGGCTTTGGAAATCTTTTAGCAAAGTGGAGGAGAAAGCACCCAATGAAGGTTTGTGTGATTTATAACTAAGACCATGCCACAAGTAAGTGTCCATCTTTACCTGGAATGAAAAATATGTATCTAGAAGTTGATGAACCTGAGAAAATGTGTTTTATCTCTTAGAAGCATCCATGTCATTCCAAGCCTTAAGGAATGATCCCAGATCAATCTCAATATTTTGATTTTTTCTAGTTTAACACTTCAATGCAGTACTTTTCTCCACAATGGTGTTTAGTTACCTAACCATAGATGGCTCCCTCGCCAAACCAAATTTGGTAGAAAGAGTGGAAGAATCCATCCTTTGGTAGTTCTCAATAGGAATTCTTACATCCTCCCATGTAACTCCTTCCTTCTCCACCAATACAACCATCCACATCAGCCTCTCCTTGACCTAAACTTCTTGCACAACCAATCCCTAACCACAATAATGCTAAGACAATTCAACCAACACAAGTTGTTGGGCTTGATACCTACCCTACTTATTTTATTTCCTCCGTAGAATGTCATGATATCCATCTTAGGTCAAGGAAGACTCAACTACAAAAAAAAGGTCAAGGAAGACTCTCAATAAAGAAAATACTCTAGTACAAATAGATCTTAATGAGGAGGCTTTGAATGAAGAACTTGTTGTAGCCACTACAACACCACCCAAATTTTTTGGCATATCCAAAATTTTGGGTACCCCACCACTTGCCTCAGGCTACTAGGGTTTTGATAAGGCCTTCAACCAGTTACTCTCCCTGCGACCTTGCCTGTCCAACCCCTTTGCTCCTCCTACTCATGCTTCATACATTTCATCCACATATCATGTTTTATCTCAGACATAGGCCTTAGGATCACATTAGGGTTTCGAAGGTTAATGGATTTGTTGATGCGCTAAGAGTCTCTCATGATTTTGAGACTCATATTCGCATGATACACATCGCGATCAGTAGATTTCCTATATTTGAACAAGCATGCATTCAAGTTGGCTTCCCTTACGATTGACAATATTAGGGTTTAGGAGAAACCCTAAATTGTCAAAAGAGTGATCCCCTCCTTATTGTTACCAAATTTTCATGCCTCTATGGGTGCATTTTCATTGGCATCATGGTGACAGTCATTTCAGAACATTTTCCCTAGGTTCTTAGCCGATCCTTCACCTCAACATGTGCATTAGGGTTTGTGAGAATCGTGACTTTCCCTTATCATCTTTGTAACCCCAGGGACATGTGATTGAAGGCCCAACCTTGCTTTGAAATAATCCTCACTCACTAGGGTTTATGGAAATACATTTTTCAATGGCACTGCCCCACCATCATCCTTGTCCCTTACAAATGTATTTGGTTTTGTGTATTGTAGTCCCCCTCTTGCGCACCTGAAACCCTGGATGATCGAATAAATTCCTGACCGATCATCATAACATCATCTTGGAATTTTTGGGCCTAATTTCTATAACTGCACTAGGATGGGAAGGGATTCATTGTTTTATTAATGCACTCGAAGTCTCAGACGATCCCAACATTTTTTCTTCACCATGTGCATCATGATAGAAAAAAGACATCTTGCATTGCTACCAGAGCATCTTTCGATCGCACTAGGGTTTATGAAACTACTTCCCCCCTCTCAAGCATATTTAGAACCACATGTCATAATGACCAAGGACCC
Source organism: Pinus taeda (assembly GCA_000404065.3). Taxonomy (NCBI): domain Eukaryota; kingdom Viridiplantae; phylum Streptophyta; class Pinopsida; order Pinales; family Pinaceae; genus Pinus; species Pinus taeda. The sequence continues at coordinate 123,474 of APFE030855178.1, read as the reverse complement.
AACCTCACCTCGGATCAACCCTCACATATTCTTCTAATATTTTTCATCCATGTTTAGATTGATCTCCAAATTAAAGCTTTATTTTCTCAACCACGTGATGTATAGCACCTTAATTTGGAATACTCATGGTTCATGTTCCTTTAGTAAATTATTCACATTATTTTTTTGAGTTCCATGCTTCCACATATAAATTATATACATGTGTAAATCCTTTCGGAAAACTAATTGGTCTTATTTCATCTTTTATTTCAGGATATCAAGGGAAGGTGGCTTGGATGCATATTAATTGAGGCGACTTTATGACATACTAGTGTCGAGTGCAATAAGAATATTTAAGGATGGGAGGTTGTTTGGTCAATATATATATATATATATATATATATATATATATATCTATATATATATATATATATATATATATATATATATATAATATATAATATATATATATATATATATATATATATATATATAATATATAAATGAATCCTCCATGGTATTTCCCGCAATTTAAGCATTGTTATAAGGAACAAGTCAAAAGCTCGTTATGGGGTAAGTATTAAAATGCCTCTCGTTTGAGCAATACAAGGATATACACGAATGGTGAGAAGAGTTGTGGTGGAATCAAAACATCGGAAGGTGATTTCAAACCATGCCTTTAGAAGGCATTTCAAGAAGTCACACACAGACCTAAACCAAACCCTACAACCCATACAACCTCCACTAAGTGCTCCTATGTGACTTCTTCTGGGGTCGGCAAGCTGCAGAGTCGTGTCTCAAGAGGCAAGCACACTAATCCCGGGTTTCACAAATATGTTGTGTATGCACAAGTACTATTTAAAGATCATGAAACAATTCCCAACATGTGCATCAAGGATGAAAAGGCACGTGAAAGGTGATATAACCACTCAAGGAAAGCAACAACTAATGCCATTGTGGTCCTAAGACATGGAGCATATCATGCACAAATTTGTGACCATGATGTTGCAAGCAATTTCAAGGCTAAGAATTCTTGCTCATTATTAATTGTGATATTTATTTCTTATATTTCATCAAATTACATTTTCTTGATGCTTAATTAATAATTATGTACATCTGTGGAATTGAAACGGCGAAGGAAAATCCCTATCATTTCGGCAGACACTTGAGCCAAATTGGTTGCTAAAATGACTCAAGGGATTGATGTTGCGGAAATGCATGATCCTAGTTAAAAACAAATATGGAAGTAAAACTAGCTCCAAGGCAAAAGGAAGTTAGCAAGATGTTGATCTATGAAGAATATTTGGGGTTTATCATGAAGCTTGCATAGAAAGCGAGATGGTTCCTTGCAAGCTCCAAGGACCCCTAATTAAACTCCAAGGCACATCACTAAAGGATTGATGAATGTGAGTGAAGCATAGTGGCAAGAGAATAGACGGGTTCCAAGACCAAGCATCTGCATCATTGCAATATATGGGCAAAAAGCATTCTAGGGTTTCCAATAACCCTCTACAATCCTCCATCTCTCTCCATCATCGTAATGTAAATATCACCCACCATTATATGAGCAGCTGCATTAGGATTGATGTGGGCATGTAGTAATCATTTTGGCTTAAGAAAGAAGTGGGGAAGCTTAAGAGTCATGAGGGTCACTAAAAGGGCATGAGGGAAGTTCAAGGGTCATGGTAGGTGAACAGTCACCTTAATGTGCCCTCATGCCTCAGTTGTAGAGGACTTTAGCACTTGAGTTGAGGCTATGAATATATAGTTGATTTATGCTTGAGAGCTAGAGCCACTTAGATCTTGGCAGCTAGTAGAGAGGATTTGCAGTGGCGCTAGGGTTTTTGCATCGGGCAATGGTATGAGCAGCCCATGTTCCACTATTGGTTTTTGACCAATTGCATTATATGTAATTGAAGTTGCAGTGACACTAATAAGATGTTCTTTATCTTTGGCACTGCTTTCCATGCCTACTCATGGTGGTTGTATTAGTTCTCTGATACTTCACTATATGAGTATGTGTGCTTTCATATATGTAATATGTTATGGACTGGTACATAGTGGTTTCATGTATGTTCTGCTTTCGAATCAGTGTTTACTTCTTCCTCACCATGTCGGTGACCTATTGTGAACTACTTTGCAATTAACCTCTAGCGTGTTCCTTTATTATATGTCTGGTTGAGTTTTAACTCACTAATCCCTCTCATGGTATATCTCTTCTTATTATGTTGAGACTTGCTTATACCTCTTTTTGCAATTTGTCAATCTTGGGTTGATTTTGTTTCATTGCCTGAGCATTTCATTCGTGTCCCACTCTAACACCTTCTCATTTGATAACCAAGAGCATAGACATTCATGGTGGCAGACATGCCCACATATCGAATGGGGCTCCTATCCCAAACGGTGTGAGGTCTAATTGGGACTTCACAATGAGAATACCCCCTTAGTTGTTGGAAGTACATTTCAGCGCATCAACAAATTGGCACTAGAAGGAGGGCCAGATGACAAGGTGATCCCTTGGAGCCTGCAGTTTAGTCTCATATATGTAAATGGCTCCGGCCCGAATTTTTCTCCTAGGGTGTTTATTTCATTTGTCCATTTTTCAATTTTCAATCCCCGAGGAATAGGTCTATCACTTATCTCAGTTAAAGTTTGATGGTGAGGATGGAACATCCATAGCCAAGCACATTTTTATTTCCTTGAGTTTTACAAATCTTATGAGATTGATGATGAGTAGTTTGCTTATGTGCTCTTCTCCCTCACCCTTGAAGGTCAAGTCAAGCAATGGTGCCACACATTTCCAACGACTTCCATTCATTCGTTCGAGAAACTCATTGGTAAGCTCCGACAAGAGTTTTACAGGTACGATTTTCAAGATGTGTAAATGAGGATAAATGAGCTTAGGATGAAACCTAAAGAATATTTGGAGGGTTTTTCTTTTAGATTTGTACATATTTGTTTTGAATTTCCTGAAAAATATGTCGATTGCATGCATTTGAATGAAAAGTTTCAACGATTGGTTCTCGTTTCTTTGCAACAATTTCAATTAGAAACAAATCTTGTTTCTCATGAGTATAATAATAATTTGTTGATTGCAAAACGTCCAGATTCTACCTCTAATCTTGTTTCACCTCTCTTTGAATCTAGAACAACCTCAAGCTTTCAAGGAGGAGATTACTGCTTGTGGGATTTCCCATCACCCTCCTGACTTGTTACATAATAATATTTTGGCCGTAAATGGTTCAGATGATCAAAAGTGCTTTCTGGGAAATGAATCAGATGGTCTTAGCTCTAAAGCCCTCGTACATCCTTTTGATCTTGAATCTAAAAATTATGTTGATATACCATCTCTTCTTACTGATGGAACCCAGATCGAGTACATTCAACATATGTATCACTATATTCATGGATCTCATTCACCTGTCTGTGATGGATTTGATCTTGTCTCAGATAAAGTTGATTTTCCCATCCAATCCATGGCCACATCATGCTTGCAAATCCATCTCCCCCTTTGGTGAACATAAATGGGCACGATGTGAGTCTGGGTCCAATTGGTTTCCCTTCATCTGACCCTATGCATCCATTCTACCCTGATTTAGTCCATGGGTTTACTACACCGACGATTCCTACAAATCATTCACATCTTTATCTTGCTCGTGTTAATTGCAATCATGTACATGGTGGTGATGTTTCATAGTCAAGGGATGTGGATATTGAATCTCTTATGGTTTACCTTTTCCACCAGTCGTCTTTAAAAAGTGAATAAGAGGGCCTTACATCTCACCCAGCTCAAGATGGTTCTCTCATTAATCCCTCTTCATTCTCAATCCAAGAAGAGCCTTATGTGCCAGATACTGAACCTGATCAAACTAGTGGTTTCGACGATTGTCATTATGTCGAAAATATATTTGGTCAAGCCTTCTATGATTATCATTCGTGTCCACCTATTGATCTTACGAAACCACCAAATTTTTATGATGCACCTTTCAAAAATTTGGGGACGCATCAGTAAGTTGAGGCACTTCATCTTCTGCTAATGGTTATGGCATGTTCTCACGTTCCTGATGAGACCCTTGAACCAGGTCAAATTAGGGTTTCTACACATCACACCCCTCTTAGCATCATCTTGTCGGATGCAAACTTGTCTTGGAAAGCCTCTCATTCAAGTGATGTTTTTCTGAGCAAATATTTCCATCACCTTTCAGCTGATATGCATCAACCTCTAAACCCTAACTTGTTTGATGAAGGGAGTGCACTAGACATTGCTTCAAATCTTTTTTACTGTTGCCCAGTCGACACAGATTTGAACAGGTACAATCGGATGATGCCTTACAATATCCTATATGGGAAGTTGCTAATCGCCTAACCCCTCCTCTACTTGAGACTCTTTTGGTTGATTCAGTTCATTCTTAGGAATCTAAAGAATCTGATCGGTTGAACTACAAATCTATCCATATTCAGACATGAAATCCAATCCACAATATTTTTAATGATAGTTGTCCTATCATAACCAATGATAACCATATACATTAAGCTACAAATCTTGCAAAGCTACCGATATTTGATGGCTTATCGTTTGAATGTTCAGATATTTGTCAGGATGATGAGGTACTTCAGCTTCTGTTGATGGTTATGTCAAGTCCTCACACCCTTGACGAAAACTATGGACAACCTCAAACTAGGGTTTCTGAAATTAGGGTTTATGTGCTTGAATCCTTGTGTATCTTAGTTACACCTGGAAAAAGCATCTCTTTTCAAAGTCATCAAGTGGACCATCCTTTATATCATGATAGGGTTGTTGATTGGATTAAAGGGTCTTATCTAGCGGATTTCTCTGCTAGTAGGCTGCATCTTGCTTCACTTACATTGGATTTAGGGTTAAGCATGAATGGATGTATGTCATGGATAGAGGATTATAAATTTCACGCTTGTGATTCAGTTTACCAGGATTGGGTTACAGTTTGCCTTGAATGGTCTTTTATGGCACGTTTCCCTGTAAGTAGATGTGACTTTCTTGCTATTGTGCATGCTTCACAGGTAAGCATTTTAGTTTTTTCACGACTTTTTCACAAATTCTAATTATCATTGTCTTTGTTTTTTGCGGGTTGGGAACTGTTGCAGTGGCTGCATTGGAAGTTTGCTTTCATATGACCTGACCTTCTCTCTGGTTAAATTAGGGTATAGGGTTTAGACTAATTAGATTTAGTTTTGCTTATTTGTTGATTAGAATTTGCTTTATGGTTTAAAGTGGTTATGTTTTGTTTTCCTTATTGTAGGTGTTTTAGTTTCCTACATTTTTATTTTTCACTCATGTCCTTGAATTTTCTCATTGTTGCATGGCATTCATGAAATCTTTGCATATACATTGCATTGGTATTTTAATTTCAATTATCAGTTTTCTTCTGTACATAGCATTACATTGCATCATAAGCCCTGTTTGTTGCATTACATCTTTCTTCTTGCTTGGCATACACTCACCTTTGACCCAACCTGGCAATCCCCTCTATGTTGCATGCCACCTGCATGAGCCTGAAGCTTTCGAACCTTTGGTATTGTGAATAGCTTTCTCACACCTTTTGTGCATGCTCAAACCTTAAAATGATTGTTTTGACCTCTTCGCACATGTTGAAACCCTAGGAGAGTTTCCCTAGTCACCTAACCCTAGAATTAAAACCCTAGCCCTAATGATTATGTGAAGTTGTGATGGTTATGCCAATGGGTGTCTTCTCTTTGAACCAGTCATCAAAGTTGCCTCCTGGATATATCTTCTACGAGTCTAATTTATTAACAAGGAAGATAAGAACAAATTTCTCGTGGGGAACCCTAATCAGTTTGAATGACCTATACCCATAACCTGAACCTTGTGCTCAGCATGGTCTTGATTGTTTCAATGAATTGTTTTCTTTGTTCACTTGTTAACTAGAGATGAGATGTGGAAACTTGGAATGAAGGAAAACCTAAATCGAGATATCTATTAGTTTCTACCAAACAATAAATAACCTCTCTTGCTCGTAAAATAATTCAGGATCCCTCATCCGCCCTGGTGCAATGAACGCCCAATAATAAGTGCAAATGCACACATAAAAGAAAATGAAGTTAAATGAAGGGTAAAGGATCGAGAAAGGCATCTTGCGCAGAGAGGTAATGCAACGACTCTGTCGAGGTACTGATTAGGCTCGCTGGCAGCGGAGCAACGTTTGTGATTTCTTTGAGTGACTCCACCGAGGTATTTTCCAGGCCCGCTAGCAGTGGAGCAACACCAAAAATTTATTTTTGAAAATTTCGAATACAATAAGCCCTCTACCTCATTCTTTGCATCATCATCAACTACCAACATGTGTGAATTTCTAATTGGGCGTTTACAGACCAATAGGATCTAGTTGACACACAAAGGGAAGGCATATCTACAAAAGTCGAGGCAATGCAAGAGGTACCCATAGCAAATTTTCAATATTCCCTTGCATCATTATCCAGACTCAGACTACTACAGGGATGTTGACAAAGATATTGGATTCTACCAATGGTTCACTAATTGTTGTAGTTGCTACAACACCACCCAAATTTTTGGGCATATCCAAAATTTTGGGCACCCCACCACTCACCCAGGCAAATAGGGTTTTGATAAGGCCTTCAACCTGTTACTCTCCCTGCGACTTTGCTTGTCTAACCCCTTTGGTGCGCCCACTCACGCTTCATACATTGCATCCATACATCATGTTTTATCTCAGACATAGGCCTTAGGATCACATAGGGTTTTGAAGGTTAATGGTGTCATTGATGCATTAAGAGTCTCTCATGATTTTGAAACTCATCTTCACATGATACACATTGTGATCAGTAGATGTCCTATATTTGAACAAGCATGCATTCAAGTTGGCTTCCCTTACAATTGACAATATTAAGGTTTGGGAGAAACCTTGAATTGTCAAAAGAGTGATCCCCTCCTTGTTGTTACCAAATTTGCATGCCTCTAGGGGTGCATTCTCATTGGAATCACATGGCATCATGGTGAGAGTCATTTCATAACATTTTCCCTAGGTTCTTAGCCGATCCTTCACCTCACCATGTGCATTAGGGTTTACGAGAATCATGACTTTCCCTTAGCATCTTTGTAACCCCAGGGGCATGTGATTGAAGGCCCAACCCTTATTTGAAATAATCCTCACTTATTAGGATTTATGGGAATACATTTTGTCAATGGAACTGCCCCACCATTATCCTCATCCCTTCTAAATGTATTTGAGTTTGTGTATTGTTGTACCCATCTTGCACACCTAAAACCCTGGATGATCAAATAAATCCCTGAACTTGCATCATAACATCATCTTGGCATTGTTGGGCCTCATTTCTATAACTGCACCAGGGTGGGAAGGGACTCATTGTTTTAGTAATGCACTCAAAGTCTCAGACGATCCCAACTTTGTTTCTTGACCATGTGCATCGTGATAGAATGAAGATATCTTGCATTACTTCCAGAGCATATTTCAACCGCACTAGGGTTTATGAAACTACTTCCCCCCTCTCACACATCTTTAGAACCCCTTGTCATAATGACCAAGGACCAAATATCACCACAGATCAACCCTCACCTTACAAAATGCATACTCACAAATGCTTCTAAGATTTTGCGTCCATGTTTAGATTGATCTCCAAATTAAAGCTTGATTTGCTCGACCATGTGACGTATAGCACCTTAATTTGGAATACTCATGGTTCATGTTCCTTTAGTAAATTATTCACATTATTTGTTTGATTTCCACGCTTCCACATATTAATTATATACATGTGTAAATCCTTTCGGCAAACTAATTGGTCTCGTTTCATCTTTTATTTCAGGAGATCAAGGGAAGGTGGCTTGTATGCATATTAATTGAGGCAATGTTATGACAAATTGGTGTCAAGTGCAATAAGCATATTTAAGGATGGGAGGTTGTTTGATCAATATACATATATATATGTATATTGGGAGCGATGTCGCTTGCCACATATATCTATATGTTTGAAATCCTCCATGGTATTTCTCGATATTTAATCTTGTTCTAAAAGGAACAAGTCAAGTGCTCGTTATGGCGTAAAAATTAAAATGCCTCTCGTTCAAGCAATACGAGGATATACACAAATGGTGAGAAGAGTTGTGGTGGAATCAAAACACCGGAATGCAATCTCAAACCATGCCTTTAGAAGGCGTTTCAAGTAGTGCGCTGTAGATTTTATTTGACCGCCAAATTCGACTTTTTCAAAAGGAATATCAAGCCACACGGAAGATCGATACCATGGGCATGAGTGAACCATTGCACATAGTCTAAGAACAGGCACAATGTAATCGAAGGGCAGTAGAGTGTAGAATATCGATTCATCGATTATAGTTGAGCTATAGAACAACCTGGAATGCCTTCAGACTTTCAGGACCTTGCTTGTCTATATACAAGTAGCCATATTTTTTGAGTAGGGATAGTTGTATTGTTTATTTGGAGCTAATAGCCTCGTCTATGCACTGGGGGATACTCATATACAAGGAAGTGGATATCTTCTTTCTTGATTAGTTACTGTCGTTTCATTGGTAAAACCATTGGGGTATGAGCATGTAGAAACACTTATCGATGAGCAAGCCTTCCTGACGTGGCCCAATGTTATCAAGTCTAGGCCAGCTTGATACTTACCAATAAAACTTGTCACTGAGGAATGGAGGAGGGAATTGGGTGTACTTCGTCTCTTATTTCGACCAAGAAGGGAGTGCATTAAGTTGGTTTTGTTAGCCCAGTAAATAGGCCCATTCCACATATTTAATACTCTCTGTAATAACCAATTACCATCATTTGGAGGCACGTATAATGAAGTCGTGCTCCGCATGGACCATAGTTCATCGTCAATTGGCCTTCACAAAAACGAAGTTCTGATACAAATAAAATGCATCATCATTTTGGTTTAAAGGCTTCCCATGCCCTCTAATTGTCGAGTTGTCTTCGCTGAAACATGACACCGGTTAGTTTTCATGATGGACGTATGATAAACATATGTAACATCGTGACTATTTAACATCATGACTATGTCACCTCATCGATTCTACAACAGGGAAAATCTCATGACGAAGGCATAGGAATGCAATCCTAGAATGCGACTAGCCCCATTCGATGACTTTGAGACCTCTATGAGGCCGCACTCCCGCTCACAGTCATTGGGTCATAGTTTAACTCCTCAGGTAAGCCTCCAAGGGGTGTGACTTGTCCGAAAATGCGACTTTGCAACTACTGCTTAGGGTTCGATCATGGGAAATACATGGCAGGAATGGACTCTTCCAGTGAATGTAATTATAACATTGATGCTTCTCACAAAAGTTGTTCAAGCTAGTTCAATCAAAATAATAAGAGATTTATCTGCAGAGATGAATTGAAAATAAAACATCTAAGAATGAATGTGATTTACATTCAAGGTAGAGACAATCTTCAAATCCAAGCTCTAATACAGTAACAAATGGAAGTTGTGATATTGAAGACTTGGATATCAGACAACAATTCCCAGCATGTGCGCAGAGGATGAAAAGGCACGTGAAAGGTGATATAACCACTCAAGGAAAGCAACAACTAATGCACCGTGGTTCTAAGACATGGAGAATATCAATGCACAAATTTGTGACCATGATGTTTCAAGCAATTTTGAGGCTAAGAATTCTTGCTAATTATTAATTGTGATATTTATTTATTATATTTCATCGAAGTACATTTTCTTGGCGCTTATTTAATAATTGTGTACATATGTAGAATTGAAACGGTGAAGGCAAATCCATGCCATTTATGTAGACACTTGAGCCAAATTGGTTGCTAAAATGACTCAAGGGATTGATGTTGCGGAAATGCATGATCCTGGTCAATAACAAATATGGAAGTCAAACTAGCTCAAAGGCAGAAGGAAGATAGCAAGATGTTGGTCTATGTAGAAGATTCAGGGTTTATCATTAAACTTGCATAGTAAGCCATATGGTCCTTGCAAGCTCCAAGAACCCCTCAATAAACTCCAAGGCACATCACTAAAGGATTGATGAATGCGGACGAATAATAGTGGCAAGAGAATAGACCGGTTCCAAGACCAAGTATCTGCATCATTGCAACATATGGGCAACAAGGATTATAGGGTTTCCAATAACCCTCTACATCATTCCCTCTCTCTCCATCATCGTAATGTAAATATCGCCCACCACGATATTAGCAACTACGTTAGCACTGATGTGGGCACGTAGTAATCATTTTGGCTTGAGAAAGACATGGGGAAGCTCAAGAGTCATGAGGGTAGCTGAAAGGGCATGAGGGAAGGTCAAGGGTCATGGTAGGTGAATGGTCACCTGGCCTCTATAAATGTGCCCTCATCCATCAGTTTTAGAGGACTTTGGAACTTGAGTTGAGGCTAGGAATAGATTGTTGATTTATGCTTGAGAGCTAGAGCCACTCAGCTCTTGGCAGCTAATAGAGTGGATTTGCAATGGGGCTAGGGTTTTGGCATTGGGAAATGGTATGAGTAGCCCATGTTCCACTATTGGGCTTTGACCAATTGCATGATATGTATTTGAAGTTGCAGCAACATTAATAAGATGTTCTTTATCTTTGGCATTGATTTCCATGGTTACTCATGGTGGTTGTATTAGTTGTTTGATACTTCACTATATTTGTATGTGTGCTTTGATATATGTAATATGTTATGGATTGGTACATAGTGGTTGCATGTATGTTCTACTTTCGAAACAATGTTTACTTCTTCCTCGCCATGTCAGCGATCTATTGTGAACTACATTGCAACTAACTTCTGGCATGTTCCTACTTATTATATGTCTAGTTGGGTTTTAGCTCACTAATCCCTCTCATGACATATCTCTTCTTATTGTGCTGAGACTTGTTTGTACCTCTTTCTACAATTTGTCAATCTATGGTTGATTTTATTTCGCTACTTGAACATTTCATTCTTGTCCCACTCTAACACCTTCTCATTTGATAACCAAGAGTGGAAACATTCATGGTGGCAGTCAGGCCCACATACCAGATGGGGCTCCTATCCCAAAAGGTGTGAGGTCTAATTGGGACTTCACATTGGGGAGACCCCCTTAGTTGTTGGCGGTACATTTCGACCTGTCAACAGAACCATAACTAGTTCAATCTCTAGAATCTTAAAATCTAGTTGGACTTGAACAAAACCACAAGTTCCTTTGTACCTTAAGATATTAGACCTAGAAAATCCTATTACTCGACCTTAATTTTAATTCTTAGGAGCTTAAGAATGTGTACTACAATTCCAAGTTGTTAAAGATGTCCCTATCTATACCATAGTGGTATGAGAATTATGTTGGACACGTGGTAGGAAAATAAAAGAACCTTAAACAGTACATGTTATTGGAAAATTAACAGATCTTATGTTGGGGGTGGGGGCAGGTTCTCATTGCTAAGTACTCATATCCTAGAAACCTTGTTGTAAATGTGCAAAACAATCTTACAGTCATCCTAAACACATTGTTGATCTCATATCTACTATAAACATGATAACTTGAGAAACAATAGAATCATAAGGAATTTCGGGCCCTAGGGAATCCCCTACAATGTTGCAACTCACTGATTAATCCACTATTAAACCTGAAGGGATCTTGGAAGATGTAGTGATTTACATGGAATACTAGGAATATCCAGTTGATTTCATGGTTTTACAACCCAAGTATTCCCTAGGGGGTTATCCCTTGATCTTTGTAAGACCATGGTTGACAATTGTAGATGCATATATCGCTTGGAGGACTAGCAATATGACCTCTACTAATCAACTCACCTTATACCATCTAGAGAAACCCACTGTCGATCCAGAAACTATGTTTTGGGAAAAGAGAGAGGAAAGTGATGAAGAGGAAATTGCTCATAAATTGTTCATAGTCGGTCATTATTTTTCTCTCAGTGATGAGAATGAAGAGAATGGTGATTTTATAGATTCATCCTCCTCATTCAACACACAAACTCAAATATTGAACCCTGAAGTCTAGGCCTCTCCTGTTATAGTAGATGTATCACCCTTAGAGCATGAATTCTCTTCTGAAGAAGAACAATAATCAACCTTGGAGATTGTGGAAACTAGCCCTGGTAAATTTCTCGAGATCAAATAGGATTGAACATCAAAAAGAATCTTTGATTAAGGTTTTACAAAAGCATATATTTGTTCTTTCTTGGGATTACATGACATTCAGAGGATCCATCTTGATTTGTGCATTTCTCACATTTATATCAAAGAAGATTCTAGACACATCTACCAACCTCAACAATGAATGAATCCTACTCTACAAGACATAGTCAAAGAGGAACTACATAAATTGCTTTCAATAAAATTTATTTACCCTATTTCTGATAGCCCGTGGATCTCCATTCATTTAGCAGTGAAGAAGTATTAAATTTTAATCCTTCCTCAATGGGTTTATGTGCATGACCATATCCAAATTGCTTTAGAGGATTGAGAAAAAACTATGTTTACTTGTCCCTTGGGGAAATTTTCCCATCATGTTCTACCATTTGGGTTTTGCAACACTCTGCAACCTTCCAACGAGCCATGATCGGGATCTTTTCTTACCTGATTCATGATTGCGTGGAAATTTATATGGATGAATTTACAACTTATGGTGATTCATTTGAATTTGCATTGGGTAATCCAAAAAAGGTATTACAGATATGTAGGGAATGTCACATAGCCCTCAACAATGAAAAATGTTTGATGATGTTAACTAAAGACATCATGTTAGAGCATCATATTTCTTCTAAAGGGTATCAAAGTGGATCTAACAAAGATACAGGTAATAGTAAAACTTACCAACTCCACAAACACAAAAAGAGGTACGAAGCTTCCTTCAACACGTAGGTTATTATGGACTGTTTATTGAAAATTTTACTCAAACATCTTGTTCTTTATTTTTTTTGCTTACTAAAATTGTTGACTTTGTATGGATAGATAATTTCCAACACCCCTTCGAGGAATTGAAATAAAAGTTATCCAAGGCTCCCATATTAAGAGGGCCCAGTTGGTCCCTCCCATTTAATTTATCCACAAATGCTTTGGAGACTACCATCGGAGTTACCCTAGGACAACAAGAAGAATGTAATCCATATGCCATATATTTTATTAGTAAGAATCTCTCCCCCGAAAAATTGAATTACACTGTGATAGAAAAATAATTTCTTGCGATAATGTTATAAATAATTTTCGACATTATATAACCATGTTTCCTCTTATTTTGCAAATTGATCACGTTGCCATTAAGTATTTAAAGAATAAACCAATTACTAATGGTAGGGTGATCAGATGGCTTCCATTGTTACAATAATTTGATATAACCATCGTAAACAAGCCAGGAAAAGACAACGTAATAATAAATTTCCTCTCTAGGCTTACCAGAGATGAAAATGAAGCACCTATTGAAGACTCTTTTCCTGATAAACATATTTTCACATTATCTATTAACTCCCTCATGGTTTGCAAATATTGCTAATTATATGGCTGCAAGGAAGCTTCCACCGCACTTATCTCCAAAGGAGTGACAAAAAAATCATCAAGCAAAGTTGCAGGTTTTGCATGGATTGATGGGTGCCTCTTTTACAAAGGGTTGGATCTTATTATTTGAGAGTGTATTAGAGAATGAAATCCACAATATATTGAAAGCTTGTAATGAGGGCCCTTGTGGAGGCCACTTTGCATATAAAAGGACATGTTACAAAGTACTCCATCAAGGGTATTACTAGCCCTCAATCATTCAAGATGTCAAACAATATGTGAAAATATATGATAGGTGCCAACACATGGGAAGATTAGTTCAGTCAAATAAGATGCCATTACAAACACAACTAGTGGTAGAACCCTTTGAGTAATGGGCTCTTGATTTCATTAGGCCCATCAACCCTCTGTCTCAACAAAACTCCTGCATCATAATCTACATCAATTATGTTACAAAAAGGATGGGAGAAAAGGCATTCCCAGCTACAACAACAACAACAACAAAATTGTCACAAACTTCCTCCCTTGTGAAATCCTTGTTAAAATTCAAAGTACCTAAGGAGATCATCACTGACAAAGGAACACATTTCACTTCAAGACTCATTCAGGATGTCATTTGAGATTGAAGAACTTCAAAGACAAATTTCACATTCCTTTGCTTGGACCATATCAAATCGATACCATAATAATGGGTCCATTAATCTCCATACCATTAATAAAGATAGAACCTCCCTTATGATGAATGGGCATAGGGTTCGACTATATCACAAGCCCCTACCAAAAGAGGATTTTTTAAGAAAGATCAATGAAGGATGTTTGACAATGATTTAGAGATTGTTCGTAAGGGATAAATCCCTTCGGATGATTCATTTTTGATAAAAAAATAAAAATAATAAGTGAATATATATTAACTAAATAAATAAATGAAAAATTTGAAAAAATAGATCATGAGCAAAAGGGCATTTTATGTTTTTGTAATAATTATGTTAGGATCCTCCTACTCATAAGACTTACATGTTCCTTCTTATAACACCTTTGCTACTGTTGCATGAGAACGATCTTACACTCTCTAGAATTGCTCGTGATATGGGGAAGGGTACAATCTTGTTTTTGTGACACTTGTTCGTTGTAACACATGTTGTTGTAACATCAACATAACGCTATTTAGAACACCTTCCATTGGGCAGAACCAACACCAGTTGTTGCAACACCTTCCAGTTGGGTCAATACAACGACTCTGTTGGAACACCATTACAACATTTGTTGCAACACCTTCCAGTTGGGTTGATATGATGATTGTGTTGTAACACCGTTACAACATTAGTTGCAACAACTCTCGGCTAAGTCAAGACAACGTCTATTGCTGCAACGTCTTTCGACATTTGTTGTTGCAACACCAGTGCAAACAATTGCTGCAACACCCCCTACTGCAACACCTTCACCAAACTATAACTATATCTTGCTCTTGGTTCCATTTCCAACATCAGAAAAGGAGATGGAACTTGACATACCTATCGCTCCCAACCTAGAGAGGATCACCAACTCATACGATAGTAAGCATTGAAAAGGTATGGACTTTCCTTACATAAATTCTTACATTGAAAAGTTAGCATAATCACACTTACCTTGCAATTATTCACATGCATCAGTTGCCATTACTTCCATATCACTCCATTGTTGTCACACACTATGACATGACACTCACCATTGCTCATTATTATACCGCCTTAATTGGAAACTATTATCCACAAATGTATTATTCATTTTCATTGCAACCTGTAGTTGTTTGATTTTCGACCAACATCTTGGGTGGTTTGATATGTCAAGAGCCTTCTGAGAAACTTCAGCTACAAGCTTACAACCACACTTGGGCCATATTCCAGGCAGCAGAGTGGGTAGAGTAAGCAAAGAGACTGTGACGGTTCAATGAAAATGTTGTGCTTGAGTTTTCCTTGAATCTACAAAATGACAAAATGATAGTAGCGAGAACACTAGTTATAGTCAACAAAGAAACAATAACCACTACGTTGGGACTTCTTCTAGTGGGAAGACATAGAAGAGGACCTTGTTGCAACACAAGAAGAAAAATACACTACTACAACACAAAAAATGTCAGTGGAGGACATGGAGCAAGTAGAAAAAGGCTCTGTTGCAACACAAGAACCAACAAAGGGGAGGAACGATCAAGAAAAGTAGACAGAGGGTGATGAAGCTGCAACACCAAAAAGAAAAATAGAAAAATAGGGGACAACTGCAACAATTCAACAGCTCAATATTTCTGTGCAAACTTTGAGGAAAATCCACAATGCCAAAAAGAAGCAAAAATCTACAGGTGAATTTTTCTTTAGACCGTTGCATTCATCCATCATTTGAAGGAATAAGATATCAGAGGAAAATAACAAGGATCCACGACATAAGATTAGAATCATAGACGCCTAGTTAAGGGACGACCAATCATGTGAAGGATTGGACCAACTTGCTCAGGTAGATGGACTCCTTAATGATGCAATGGACAAAGATGAACCCATTTCTGAGGCAAAGAAAGAATGATATCTTGAAAAAATCCATATAAAAATATAGGTTCTTTGTCTAGGAAAGGACCATCCAAACAAAGGAGAACGTGCATGAATAGAAGATTTTTTAGGTAGAGTTAAAAGAAAAGCAAGAACCGGTTCTTGTTGTTCACTCTTCAAAGACCCATAAAAATAAGAAGCATTCCATCAATCCATATAGTATTTATCAATGGAAGCGATAGATGTGATAGATGTGATAGGTGTGAGTTAACAAATCAGCTGGTAAGATTTTCTGATACTGATAACCAACAATTTGAACATCACCACATTTAAGTGGATGCTAGTTTTCAAGGAATTCAAGATCTCTTGGAAGTTCCTCTATAGATCAAAACACTGACTAAGGCTATGAACAATACTCTACAAATTCTATAATGGAAGGTAATAAGGATGGGATCAAACTTTGGTAATTGAATTCCTTGAGGGTCAACACAGCGTGGACCAAAATAACCAGTAACACCAAAGTAGGATGATGGTATTGATTGAAAATGATTATCAGTCAAAAAAATATTTCTTGTTGATTGGAGAACTGGCATACCAGTCCTGAACAACTTAACAACAGGTCAAGCTCATCCTCATCTCACGTATATAGTTTAGGGTTCTTGTTCTTCGAGCTTTTCTGTACATTTACATCATGGAAAGCACAATTGAGTGTTATGTTAAATCCATACCATCAAATTCTTTCTCCTCATTTTCTATCAAAATATCTAAAGTAAGTTGGATTTTTCCTTTGGTTGTTGCATCTAGATCCCAGTCCATGACTTGAAGGCTCAAGAAATTGTTCAATCAAAACTCATCATGAGGCTCAGGATTATTGGTTGAAAGACAAGCAGCAATGACTGTAAATGAGAAAGATATGGAGAACGGATTTATGTTAGATTTTTTTGTCGTGATTTCTAAATCATAAGAAGGAGAGAGCCTGTAGATTAGCTAAAAATGTAATTTGTCTTATGTCAGATATAGAGGAGATGGAAAAAGGTTGCTCTAAACTGATATATAGTGGCCCCGTGACCATAGCATAAAGCGGTTCAGTTATTCCTAGTAAAGATTACAGAGTTAGAAGTATGGCAAAAAAGTCTCAATAGTTTATTTATGAAGGCCAGGGTTGGTCATCAAATTCTGTTGGGACCACAAATATGCTCCACATATATCTATTTCATTTTTAGAAGTTCAATACTCAGGAAAACTACCCAACAGTAACAACAAAAGGAGGTGGACAGTAGATTATGCTCACATGGAAGCACAAATCCAAATTTGGATTCAATAAGAGATTACTACTATGTTGGGGACAATGTCATGTATGGGTTTCCCATGGCATCCATTGTTACCAAGATAGTAAAAGCAACCCTGCACTATGAAGATGAACTTGAAGTCCCTAGAGAAGCGGTGAATGTTATGGATGCCCCTAGGCGGGATATGACAACTGCAGAACATGGCCGTTGGAAAAACCCAAGCACAATGGATAAGCCAAGGACTTTGTATGAGATAGGGCAGTAGGAACTATTGCAGCTTTGTTTGCTTCCTCGAATGTCTTTGTAGCCATTGAAAATACTTATTCCCACTGCCTTCTCCACACAGCTAGATAACTCTATTATTTTTCCAACCAACACCATGGAACATATGATGAAGAATGTTATTTCTATTGCTCTCTTAGGTTATGATAAAAAATTTGCAGAGAGAACATCATGGCTGTATAAAGCAACATGATTATTAAGATATACCAAACACACTTGTAGCATAATTTTGTGGTTACAATGGACTTGAGGTCAATTGGCATTTGAAATCTACAGGGGTTCAAGTTTATACTCTTCTAGAGAAACCATCTTAAAATTTTACAGAAGTTAAGAAGAAGTATTTCTTTGCATAATTCATCCAGCAAGCCCTCACTTTAAGCTTTCTATGACACCAAGAAGTTTGTTGTATCTCAGAGATGGTGCAAATGTACAACATGTTACAAGCACATCATTCCCTGTATCACTTTACAATGACCTGTTGTCAAGTTATAACCAATCCCTGCAATGCAATGATCAAATCCAAGAACCAATCATCCTTATTGCATTTTCTTAGTGGCATGCCAATTACATATTGTCATTCAGGATCCTCAAAATTTTTATAATGGTTTAATATCATTTATTATAGGAATGTGCATTTATAACTAGTTCAAACAAAGTATCACGCGTAGTGTTGCAGGGGAGCACCCCCCCTCAATCCCACTCCCAATCCGCACTCCGGGTGGGAGCGACTCGAGAGTGGGTTGGGAGCACACTCCCTAAAAAAAATTACACTCGTTTCCTTTCTCTAATTAAACTTAGGAGCATCGCTCTGGGAGTCATTTTTACAACTTGGGAGCGGTCGGGGAGCGAACACTCCCGACCGCTCCCAGGTTATAAAAATCACTCCCGACCACTCCCGGTTTATAAAAATTGCTCTCAGCGGTGGTGAGCGATGCCCCAAAAAAAAAAATGACGATGGGTAGGAAAATAAAGGGAGGGAGGAAGGGAATATAAATAAACCCTTCCTCATATTCATTTCATTATTTGAGAGAGTGAGAGTGAGAGTGAGAGAGCAAGGAGCAAGGAGCAAGAGAGCAAGAAAAAGCAAGGAGCAAGGGGAGATTGGAGGCCAAAGAGGTAGGCTCTACACTCTATTCTAACAATTTTTTTTAATGTTCATTCCTAAATAAATAAATAATTTTTTTTACAAATTCAAAACTTCAAATTTCAAACATCGTGGTTATATTCTTGGCATTTTCTTCTTCTTGGTTCTTCTTTTGGTTATTATGGTGTTGGAGAGTAGAAAAATGATGTTTGAAAATGAAGAAGGGGATGAAGAAGTGGGTCATAGTGGATTTGATGAAAACCCCGGAGAGGAGTACCTTGGTGAGGAGGAGCTGGAGGAGAGTGAACATGAGTCAGCTCAAAAAACTAAACAAGACCAAACCCCATTGTGGAAATATGTTAATAGGCCTCAAGCAGGGAAAGGGGGTGGAACCACTAAATTTCATTGCCCCCATTGCAACAATAATTACACAGGTTCATACACCCATGCCAGAAAGCACCTCTGTGGGAAAAGGCCATGGGATGGAGATAAACAAATAGGAATCAAAACTTGTACATGTGTTTTAGCAGCAGATAGAGCCAAAAACATAAGGGAAGAGGAGGAAGCCCATTACAAATCTAAAAAATCAAAGTGTTTCTTTGAACCAAGCTCACAATCACATGCACAAATAACTCCTTCAACATCCTCCCATGGCAGTGGATATGGAGGCACAGGGTCACCAAGTTTAAGGCATAGAAGCATATCAGATTTCCTTGATGAAGGGTGTAGGAATGATGTGGATTCAAGAGTTTACAGGTTTCTCTATGCATGTGGGATACCATTCAATGTTCTTTGCCCACCTTATTGGCATGAAATGGTTTCTTCCATAAATGATGCCCCTAAAGAATACAAGAGCCCTGGGTATGACAAGGCTAGAACCATTGGACTTGATCCTGAAAAAGCAAAAATGTCAAATTCTTTGAGTAGAATGACAAGTTTTTTGGACTGACCATGGTGTGTCCATTGTATCTGATGGATGGAAAAATGTAAAAGGAAAGTCATTGATAAGTGTTCTTACTGTGTCTATTAGTGGTTCCATCTTTCTTTCAGCATATGATTACTCAGACAAGTTTAATACTGGCATCAACATTGTAGAACCATTACTTCAAACAATTAACTGTATTGGGCCATACAATATCATCCAAGTCATCACTGATAATGCTCCTAATTGTAAGGCAACAGGAGCAATTATTGAGGATAAATACCCCAACATATTTTGGCCTGGATGTCTGGTTCACACAATGAACCTTTTGATGCATGATATTGTTAAGAACAAAAACCAACAATACAAATGGATTGGTGATTTGTACAAGAGAGGCAAAGAAATGATAAAATTTATTACAAATCATAGCAATACCCATGGCCTTTTCCACAATCACTCAAGATTGGAGTTGTTGAATATTGCGAGGACTAGATTTGATAGCTATTACCTCACCTTCAAGTGCCTTTTGAAGGTAAGAGAGTCATTGGCTAGCATGGTATCAAGTCCACACTTGTAGGTATTAAAGGAAAGGGCTACAAATGCAGCTAATAGGCAAGGTTTTGAACAGGTGGAGGAGACCGCTCTTGATGGTATGTTTTGGGCATGTGTGAGGAAAGTATTGGATTTCACCAAGCCCATTTATCACATGGTTCGGTTTGTAGGTATAGATAAACCAATGATTGGGGAGGTGTATGAGCAGATGGATGCCATGTTGGGGCAAATAAAAGATATTTTTCATAAAAATGGTCCCAACTTGTATACACTGATTCACAATTGTGTGTGTACACAATGGGATAAACTTAATGTTCCACTACATGCCTTGGTGTATATCCTTGCGCAAAATTACTACTCTGCATATTGGTTGGGCCAACCTGCACTAGGGGGTGGGGTTAAGGTCAAACCCCATATAGATGAAGAGGTATCTACAGGATGTTTGCAAGCACTAGACAAGTTGATACCTGACAGGGAGGAATGTGCTAGTCCGCGTCTTGAATTAGGAAGATACTTCAGTTGCACTGGTTTTTTTGGTACCTTCCATGCAATGGAAGATAGAGACAAATTTGATACTCTCACATGGTGGGAAGCATATGGTGGCAAGGGAATTTTTCCAAAATTGGCAAAACAAGTTCTCTCAAAGGTTGTAAATACTTCTTCTGCAGAGAGGTGTTGGAGCACCTACAACTTCATACATAATGTGAAAATAAATAGACTCAATGAAAACCGGGTAGAAAGCTTGGTTTATGTGGACTACAACTTGAAGTTGTTGAGTCATTACTGTGATTGAGCTTATGAGGATCCAACATATAACATTTGGGACAACCACCCAGAGGATGGTAATTTGGAGGATGGTACTATACATCTTGAAGAACTGGAAGTGGAACTTATGAGAGAGGAAGACGAAGCAAAAACCATGTCACCTCCACCATCTAATAGCAGTGCTTCTGAGTATTGTTCCTTTATTGTCATCACCTCCATCTACACCCTCACATGGAGGGCATGTGCCTTATGGTTATGGTCATCGTTCTATGCGGGAGGAGACTCCTAGAAGACCACCATGACCTGCTCATACACTAGACATTTCTCGTGGCAAGGGCCACATGAAGTAGTAGATAGTAGATTTACTTATCTTTTCTAGTTTCTAGTAGTTTTCAAAATTGTTGACTCTTTCATATTTATTATGATATTTTTTGTAAACAATATATGACAATTTAAGTTTGAAGTTTGAAGTTGGTGATTATAACTCATTGGTAATGAATTATGAATATGATGCTTCGTGAAAGTTGTTTCATTTAATTTCATTTTATAACATTTTATTTCATGTTAGATATTATTGGTTGTAATGGTTAAACTTAGCTTACAAGTACAACTTTGGTGATCAATGATGATAAATGTTATATATTGAATTTTCAATTTTGAAAGCTTGAAGTTGAAACTTTAAGATTGATGAATCATGATCCGTGAGACTCAATATGTTGTATGTTACTAACTTGTGGACGTGGTTGATGAAGATTATAAATTCTAGATGATTGTTGTTATATGGTTCAATGATCAATCTATGTTTTTTTATGTTTTTTTATATCTAATTCATCATTCTACATGTATTTGTGGACATATATGTATCAAAATAATATATATATATAATATATATATATATTATATAAAAAAACACTGCGGAATTTGTTCCCAAAACAAGAACTTTTGAAAATGTCGCTTCCACACCCATTTTCACTCTCGCTCCCAAGTAACACTAATCACGTGCAAGGGATTTGTCTATATTTCAATTTACAACTAACCTTAGAAGCCTTTCTAGTCTAGGTTTCCACACCATCGCATATGCAAATCTAATTTGATGAATACCATAAAGTGGAGGAATATCCCTATTATGAAACAACATTTCACACCTAGCAAGCGAAAGGGCCCAAGAGACTATCTGGGGCAAAGGCGTATGATATTTTACTACCTTATTTTGTACTAATTCTCCAAAAATTCTACCACATAAATTCTTGCCAAGAACGTAGGCCTCCAGCCAATTCAGTGTTTAAGTGTTCCCATCAACACTTCTTTTGTGAATTCCCATTGTACTAATAAGTGTTGGATGATTTCCATTGTCATCATCTATTTTACATAGTAAAAATCTATCTAAATCCTGCCATGCTATTTTCTTACATATTTCCGTAGTCAACAAAAAATTAGAGTGTTGACCATAGGAAAATTTTGGTTTTAAATGAAGCCTTTATCTTGAAGATGGGCTTCCACCACCACACCTGTCCCCTTGGGTCCTCTAAAAAAGGTGCCTTGACATAAATGTGCAATATATCTTCCTCGGGAGCTATTTTTGGACCAAATTAGTTCATCGTCCTCATCTCCCAACCTTGTATATCTCTGTCGGAGTCTTTTCACATGGTGACTTCAGTGATCAACTTCCTCTCCTTGTTTACCCAAGGTGTTTGCACTTTTCCAACCCTGATACCAAATTGAAGAAAGTTCAGGATCTATTGTATCATCCAAATGATGAATGCTCTACATATTTAGGGTGTTCATCAAAGATTTTGATACTCAATGTTTTCCAGCACATCCAACCCAAGGGTCCACCCTTATTCTTACTCTAGCCACATTTCCTACTTTCCATGCTAGAAAGTTTCCAACTCTAGAGAAGACTTTTACAAGAGCCTTCTAAAAGATGGAGGCTTTAACTACATAATTCACTAGAAATCTAATCTAGTCTCCAAAGGACAAAGGTTCAATGTATTTTTGAAGCACTACTTGGTTCCATAATCCTCCAAGATTTAAAAGCCTTCATGAGTTCGTTGTTGCTAGAGCTCTACTGAAATAGTGAATATCCTTGCATCCCCAAGCCCCAGTTTCTTTTGGTTTAGCTATATTACTCTATTTAATCAGTGATATGCCTTCTTTTGTTTTTTCCCTATCCACAAGAAACATAAACATTTTTTCCCAACTTTTTTAGCATGCCTTTGGTCATATATGTATGTGAATGACAATGAATAGGAACAAATTCAAGTAACAATTTCAACAGGGCCAACCTACCTCCTCGAGATAGCCATTTATAACACTTATTTGAGGCTCTTTTCTTATCTTGACATACAACCAATTCAAGTGTTTGAATCTATGGTCATTTAATATCAACATGAACCCCAAGTACTTTACCACATTAACAAAAGGAGATATATTACAAGGTAAAATTTGGGGCAGCCTCCTTTCTTGTTCCTTTGATATATCATTAATCAAGATGGTATATTTATGGACACTTATATTCCAGTATAACTACAGTAACATCAAGGATCTCCTTATATTTCTTAGCATTTATTACAAAATTAGTGCCAAACAAAATAACATCATCCACAAACAGTAAATAAGACAGTGCTAAATTCTACCAACTTTAATTCCCTTATAGTTCTTGTATGCTAATTCACAACCCCACTTAAACCTTCAACTAGTAAAAGAAAAAGGAAAGAGAACATGGTACATCCCTGCCAAAGACCCCTTGTGGGAGTAAAAAAGCATGGAAACATAGCCATTAATCAACATTACAAATAAAATTGATGACAAAGAACCCATAATCCCATTCACCATTTGAAGACTTGTACCTATATGTATGAGCATTGGTCTTCAGTACAACTCAATGGTTCACTTTGATTCAATTTCTTCCTTAGGTGCGAAATAAATGGATAATGATTGAGCATTCAGGATCTCACATCAATTTCTTTCCACCACTTCTATCATGGTGAGTTGATGAGCTCAATGTGATGGATCCAGAAGAAGAAGCTCAATTCCCTCATTTCTTTCCTCTTCTCTTACCATAGCCTATTGTATTCAAGTCACTTACAACTTACAACTTTAATGGCATTCTTTTCTCTTTGTGCTATCTCTAGTTATCAACATGATACAAACTCATAGGGAAACAAAAGTGCCTTATAGAGTGATCCAAATCACCCTGTCATGTGCATTGGATAAATCCAAGTTTAAAACAATCATGCGCATTGGATAAATCCAACTTTAAAACCATGGCAGGAAAGATCTTAATCTTAATTGAGCCAAGAGGCTCATTCTACAAAGTAGTGTGAAGGTGATGTGTAAGTATGTCTGTGTTCACATGTCCCTCTTAAAATAAAAATAAAATATTCTCTAAATAGAAAAGCAATGTCGGCTATAACCAACATAGATCAAAAGACATTAATTGGATTTTTTGTATTAATATATTTTAAAGTATATATCAACAAATTAATTCATATTAAAATATTGTGTTGATAACTCACATTGGATATTTATTATATACAACATTAAAATATTTTCTTTTAACATTTGTTTCTATATATAAATATATATGAAGATTTACTATTCGCAATTGTTGGGTTCTAGATTTTGATAACCCATGGTATTTTCCCATGGTATATGAAACTTCATATGATATCTATATATAGAAAAAAATGTTAAAAAAAAATATTCTAATGCTGTATATAATAAAATATCCAATATGAGTTATGAATAAAATATTTTAATATGAATTGTCAAGTCCCACTACCACAACCGGTTGAGGATGGGCCTCGTTAGCAAGGCGACCTAAGATCAAACCTCATGAAGGTTGTTGAGCCCGTGCTGGAGGGAGGAGACATGCTATTAATCCAATCAACTTAGGGCTAGTGTGGCCCAAGCCAGGTGTGATCATTGGGTGACTTTGACAGATTAGATGCCACCAGGCCGCAATTTAGCCACAGGTCAAGCATGGAGGATCACAGGAAACTTGACAAACAAACAAAAAAATATCTTAATATGAATGAATATTCAACTATACTTAAAAATCTATTAATAATAATAAAAAAAACCATTTTAATGTGTTGATAAAATGGCTCAATGCACATGTTATGTAAAATATTTTATATATTGTTTTAAAAAATATGTGTATATCATATAAAGCTATTGAAAAAAAATAAGTTTTTATGGTTAAAACATTTGAAGTGGCCTTAGTATTTTACAACTTAATATTTTTTTGGGTATATGTTTTTTTTCAAAATCCAAGAAATATTTTTTGGATTTACAAGTTTAAGTTATGCAATCTCTATAGCATTCAAAAATATAATTTAAACAATGAAACATTACACATTGTTTTTTGATCCCTCCCGGCTCATGTTAGATCCGTGCTTAAAATGGATCTATGTTGGTTGTATGCATTCCATCTTGTGCCACCCCCATAGCATCATAAGTTTGTCTTTCACGTAAAAAATTAAATTGTTCTTGATAAATGGATTCAAAAACATAGTTTTTAACCTTTTTGCTATAATTTTGGAAACTAAATTACACAATAATATTGGCCCAAAGTCCTTGAAGGAACCACGGTTATCCTTCCTTGAGATTAGAGCAATAAACATAGAATTGATAATACCTAGTACCTTCCCCAATGCCTTAGAGTCTTCCCACTACTTTTAATAGATCCTCCTCCATTGATCATAGAATCCCAAATAGACCTCCATTGTCCACCCATCAGGACCTAGGATTTTTTCTTTCTAAAAAATTCCAACATTGATTTATAACTTCTCTAGTTACCTCTGTTATTAGTTCTTCACTTTGATCCATAGAAAAGTCTCTGCCTTTTTTAAACCAAAGAGATATCGGAAGGAATAGCACTCAAACTCCAAGTGGATCAAAGTTAAAGTAGAACAGATCAAATCTAATTATATTATCTAGATTGCAAACATGAGAAGATGGGAACTATAACATGATCAAAAAATCCTCCATGGTTGGAAAATGTGATAAGAAACTGAAACATGACTTGTGTCCACCATGTACTAACTCCTTCCAATTTACACACCTTGTGATCATATTGAGAAAATTTCAACCATAGGCTTCCCAATGTTCTTTTGCAGTACAACACATGACAAACTCTCACCTGTATTCTTATATTAATGCTTAGAACTTCAGAAACAATAATTAATAGCCCATATTCCATCTATCTCCCAAATATGACTAGGTTTCAAAACTTTCCTCCCAACATAATCACAGCTTCCCTACATCCATGAGATTGCCAAAAACATTTGAAGTTGTGTGAACCTCTAGAAAAAAAAGTTTAGTTTCTTTGCTACAAAATCTAGAAATACATTGTCTAGAGATACCACCTGTTGGCATAAGCCATCTCAAAAAATTTGGTTCATTCTTTATGTATAGAATTGTTACTTGAGTATTAACTACAATCATCACTGTCAAATCTGATGGAGCAGCTAAGAAGCTTTTCCCGAAAACTATGTTTCAGTAGCCAACTTCCAACATTAGTAGCCCTAAAATCATCAGCACCATACATTATACTTATTGGATTCTCGTTAGAAATCCATGCACCCAAGGTCTGGTCGATGCTCTTAGCTAGAAACATAAGCACACTAGCACTGCCTAACTTTAAAACAACTTGCATAGAAAATCAGTGAATCACAGGGCTCCTGTACCCGAGACAATGGCCCTTTATATCCTTGTACAAATGCCAAAATACAAATCTATCCTTTGACCTAAACCCTAGGGCTGAGGCTTTGTCCTCTATGCCCTCCTTAAATTATCAAAGAGCAAATTAAATAAGTGGGCATACTCCTTTAGCCCATGGTCCTCTATTGTTCCTTGTTTACCTTCACAGTTGGCCTGTTGTTCCTTCCAGCCAACACTTTTCTTCTTTAGACAGCTCCCTGTAGCCCTCAACACACTCAGCAGCTCTCATCCTTCCTTTCTTCGCCTACGACCTACCTTAACAGACCTGTTTTTGACCCTGCAAGCTGCTACAACAGCCCTTTACCAACCACAACAAGCCTGCAGCCTATTCTCCTTTGCTGCAGCTGCTTCAATTCACCGGCAGCTACCCCTTTTTGGCCTGCGATGAGTTCTACCTATCGTGGCCTTGCAGCCTACAACCACTCCTCTTCTAGTTGTAACTTCATGCTCCTACCTGCGGCCTTCTTGCAGTCTCCAATTTGGTTACGGTTAGCTTGTTTAGGCCTACAATTAGCTTGTTTAGGACTAAGGTTAGCTTGTTTAAGACTGTGGCTTTCTCCCTAGCTGCAACCTCCTTTAATCCTTAAAACCTACTCAACCATAGAAACTCAACCTCCTTGCTTTCATCTCCTGCGACTCTTTTTTCTACCTGCGGCTAAGTCCTTTTAGCCCTCTTGCTCACCACACAAGAAGATTTTCCTTTATGTTTACTTGCCTTTGTATTTATACTTTTCTGAGGGGTGTGAAACCCCAAGGGTTGTGTCCCTTGGCCTTGCTAGCCGACCTGAGCCGACTTGACCCTTAAGCCAACTCATAATTAAATTAGATTATTAAATGCCCTTCCTTGGGTTCCAAGCACACTCCCTTGGGTCCAAAACCCCAAACAACAAACCATAAAGCCCCAAGAGCTTTCCAACAGGAAATACCTTCCAAGATACCCAATTCAACACTCCCTCTTAGTGAGGAAGGTATTTCCACCCACACCTAGAAGTGGCCTTGCCT
The DNA here is from genome assembly GCA_000404065.3 of Pinus taeda. Classification (NCBI taxonomy): domain Eukaryota; kingdom Viridiplantae; phylum Streptophyta; class Pinopsida; order Pinales; family Pinaceae; genus Pinus; species Pinus taeda. The sequence goes on along the minus strand of APFE030855178.1, from coordinate 95,859 downwards.
CTGAATATGATCTGCAACCACATTCTTCTAGAATACCTGGATCTTCAAAGACACCATGCTTCTAGAAGCCTCTTGCTTCAGAGCATATTGCATGGCCATCCAAACCATGACTTTCCTTGTTCTTCGAAATCTCCAGCTCCATAACTTTTCCTTGCATGGACATGACTTCCATGCATGTGCCATGACTTTTCCTTTCATGGCCACGAATTTTCTTGCATGATCATGACTTTCCTTACATCGTCCATGACTTCCTTGCATGTAACATGACTTTGCCTTGCATGCACCATGACTTCCTCACATGGTCTACGACTTTACTTGCATGGCCTATGAATTTCCTTGCATGGCCTAGAAGACTCCACTCCCTCACTTGAACCTAAAGGTTAGACTTCCCATGGGCAGTCGATTCCCCCTCTACAGCCAAACTCCCTCTGAACCTACACAACCTTCCCTTGGCTCACTTTGTTTTCCCTCCCATAAAGTGTTCGAACTGAACTTGTGTCCTTTCAAGGTCAGTCCCGAGCTACAGTTGAACACTTGGCCTAGTTCACACTAAACCATCATAACTCAACTCTGCAAGGGTTTCTCACCCACCTGGATCAAACACCTCATATGCACATGGCTCTGTTGTCGGTTGTGCAACTTTGCAACCCAATGAAGATATTATCTCACAAAACATATCAAACTGCCATCCTTATGAAGCTACCTCATCCATGCCAAAGCAATGCCTGCCAGGGCACCTAAAAAATCGCAACTTACTTTGACAAGTCAACTAATGTTCATCAACAATGTAGTGATCTAGCACAATTTTCTAGGGTTTCTTAGGCAACTATGGTTTCCAACATTCTTTTTTGTTAATGGTATTGTAAAACTAATGTAGACAAAATTTCAAACAAACACTACTATTTAATTATCCATTCAGTTCAAACTATTATTTTACCATTCAACCATTAAACAACTTGATACAACCCAATTCCAATAGTCAACACAATTGCATTCTATCCAAATTCAATTTTGGTTTTAACCAAACGTATTTAATAATTCAAATGCATGCTAGCTAACTACAGATCTGAACCTATACTCTGATACAGGGTTAACCGAGAGTCCAGATAAGCTCAGGGATGCAATTGCACTTCTTCAAGACATCAACAAGCGACTGAGTGGTTGATCAAACCCTTAACTGCTTCAATACTCCTTCAACGTCAGTCCCAGACCTATGGTGTTAACTCTAGAGATTTAGACCTGTTTCTAATACTATCTAATGTTCAGATAGATGCTCATGCTCAGCTCAGTGACCATAGAGATGCTTTGTCCACACTTTGACCGTTGACTTTAACACCAGAATTGCTTCGCCATATTCAATTTAGTTTTCTCTTCACTACACAAAGGTTGCGCAAGGGTTTGTTCAGAGGGGACTTCATTCTGACTGGTTAATTAACCTCAGCCCTGAAACTTCTCTTTGTCTAGAATTCTGCATCAGGAAGAGTTCACTCAGATTTGACAATCTAGCTCTATCTAGAATTGATCTCAAAAGGAATTCATTTAGCTAGAAGAATTTCGCTCTGTCCAGAATAAATCTCAAAGGGGATCCACTCAGATTGAATATGATTCAATCTTCCTTAGGTTTTTTATGTTAGCTTCTAGAGGCTGCAGCCTGCTTCAGGTTATCTTGATTTTTCCACGAAGAGAAACCCGTGATAAATAAACTCAAGAAGATTTCAACCTGTCCAATAAATGAACCTCAAAGAACTCGTCCAACTTCAATAGGGTTAGGTATTTCCTTGCCAAAAATCTTCCCAAAATTAATTCGCTACTCCATCAAATAATTAAAACCATGTTTTCAAAACAAAGAAACCAATAGAAAAAATAAATGAGAGTAGCTACGTAAGGTGGGATCACCTCCACTGAAACTAGTCCAAGAAGAAAAATGGGGTCTTAAAACCCTCAGAGCCTCAGGCTCAAAGACAAATAAAGACAAATGATCCAATTCAATGATGCCTCAATTTCTTCTAACCTTCTTGTATTTATAGATTTCCATGAGGGGGTTTTCTTGTTAGTTAATTGAATGATATTCACACCAAGCCCCAACCTTGTGCTTTTTTTGCCCGAGCTGCCCCAAAACTTGCCCAACATTAGGTATTTTGGGGTTTCCCCTTTATCAAGGACTATAGCCTACGAGGATCGATAGGCTACTTCATCCCTTGTGCCAATTAATCCCTCAGGGACATTATAGTCCCCCCTTCCCGACAATGATTGTCCTCAAGCAATGACAAATACGAGTGTTGCCACTTCTTCTCATCAACTCTTGAACATGAAATATTTCCTTCAAACTTCACAATTACTATTCTAAACATACTAGCATATTGAAATATATTTCTTCCATTGGGGTTTGCACTCTGATGCCTATGCCCATGTCTTTATTAGTTACTTGGAAATGGTGACCCTTATATGCTTCAATTTCTATAGGGCAATAGTTAGGATGATTTATCTTTAGCTTGATAACTACTTGTGATGTCTTTTTACTTTTTCTTACTTATTAGCTTCTTATATGATTATATTATTCTTATCATCAAATAGTTACCAAAACAAGAAGATCAACAATACACAAGAACACAGGATATAGGCCGCAAGCTACTGCCAAAACCTCTCTACTTGAGAGAAAAACCCACATATCTCTTCTCTTCTTATAGATTATTCAATTGACGAATTCTAAGACCTCTAGACCAAGACCAATACCTCTCCAAGACCAAGTTTGACTTCTTGATGATGTGCTTCCTTTGTCCAAGTCAAAACCAGTCAAATCTCTTCCAGTAGCACAACTTTGACCCCCAACAACAGAATTTCAGCCTCTACTGTAGGTCTGAAATTTTCATCCTTGCTAGCAATAGTTGCTTCCACACATGTGAGCTTATTTCAGGCTTCCAATACTTCTTGAGACCTTCGCTTGACTTTCTCCTTCTTCTAGTGCTTGAGGATGACCTAACGAGCCTTACGTCAACTTTATTTCTACACTTTCTACAAGTTCGATCTTGTAACAGAAAAACTCTAACCCATCAGCAAAAACCCTAGTCTCATTCCTTTGCACATGTGGAGAGAGAGAGAGAGAGAGAGATTACCCAATCACTTGATCTTCGTCCTTCTTCTTCCTTAGCTAAACTATTTCTTCTTCCCCTTTGCTTAATTGTTGAGAGAATGAGTTGTGTCTATAGGAGGTCGAGTTCCCTCCGATATATAGGCTTCCAAGGTGGAAGAAGTACCTAAAATTAGGCCAACTTCTTAGCTGGCAGGACAACTTGGTCTTGGAGGGTATTTTCACACTTTTAAACACAAAAATAATTCTTTTTACAAGTTACAATGTGTCCGATGGGATCTTCAACATATGCCAATGAATCTTTTAAATTCTTGACCTAAGATAAACCCCATAAGCACTCAATAGGTGCTTGACCTCTAAAATAAAAGACCTTGAGCATGAAACCCATGCTTCAAAAATAAAAATAATATTTTTTCTTTCATTTTACAATATACAAGAATCAATAATACATTTCATATTTATGAAGACCGAACCTAGTTACACAATTTTCAACACTCCCTCTTAACTAGGGAGGTATTCATAAATGGTACATGGACATTCTCAATCTGAAGAGACCTCATAAGAGTCAAATTGGTAACCCATCTGTTTAGCATCATATCACTCAGCATTTTCACATAGCAAGGCCTTGACTAACACCTATATCTCTCCACAAGACCAGAGCACAATGCTGGTGAGACCAATGAATAATAGACACCATCATCATTGTCTCTCAAGGCACATACTCTACTTGGGTGTTCACAAGTTATGTCCTTCTGAAACTATTCTTATCTTGGATTCCCAATCCTCAAAGAATATCGGTCCTTTACGACTACTCTTATCTTGGATGCCCTACCTCATCCTCAAAGAGTATCAGATGCCAGATGCTTACCCAATCCTCCATTCTTTCTTCCCGAAGTGAAGACAAGAATGATGTGTCCATCTCTCCCTCTCAACTAGGGAGGATATATCAACCAATCCAATCTTGTCTGTCAAATACAAAAGCTTTTTGTTAGGAAGAGATTTTGTCAAAATGTCAGCTACATGTTCATCAGTGGAGATATACCGTAGTTGCAACACTCCATCCTGCACGAACTTTTGAATGTAGTGATACTTTTTATTTATGTGCTTTTTCTTTCCATGAAACACTGGGTCTTCAGACAACCTTATACAACTGGTGTTGTCACAATGTATTGTTGTAGGGTCCATTGGTCCTTCAAGGATAACAGTTTCGTCAACCAGAAAACTTCTCTTCTTACTTCATAGGTCGCCATATATTTAGCCTCAACACTACTCAAAGAAATTGATTCTTGCTTTCTACTCATCCAAGGGATGATGGAGAATCCCAAACTAAAGCATCCTCAAAAAATGCTTCTTCCATCCTGCTCACTGCCTCCCCAACCAGAATCTGTATATCCAATCAAGTGGACATCATTCCTCTTATCATACTTTAGGCAATAGTGGATTTTTCTTTGCATATATCTCAGTATATGCTCGGCTCCTATCCAATGATCATGCTTGGGCTCTACTTAGAATTGACTGAGAATATTCACTACAAAACATATGTCTAGTCAAGTATTCACTAGGTACATCAGCGAGCTAATCAATTGTATATACTTGGTCGGATCCACAGGGCTTAACTCGAAACTTCTTAGCCTATTCAAGTTTGTGATCATGGGAGTTGTCATAGGTTTGCAATCCATCATGTCAAACCTCTTCAGCATCTCGATCACATACTTTCCTTGACCTAGATAAATCTCATCAAGTCTTTGCCAAGCTTTGAGTCCCAAATAATAGTGCATCAGCCCTAGATACTTTATGTCGAATTCTGCTACTAGTTACTTCTTGCATTCTTGGATTTGACCTTCCACACTTTTCATGAGAAGATCATCCACATATAGAAGAATGATTACGGGCTCATCCTTCACAACCTTGATATAGAGATTCAGATAAGTAGAACTCTTTGTGAAGCCCAATATTTGTAGGTATGCATCCATCCTTGCATACCATGCCCTTGATGATTGCTGGAGGCCATGCAATTCCTTCTTCAACCTAGTCTCTCTATTTGGCTTCAAATCCCAAAGGTTGCTTTATATAAACTTCTTCATCAATAGTTCCATTCCATCGATGTTGCCAAAGAGACCAACAAACGTATAGTTGTATACCTTGTAGGTGCAAATGTCTCTTCATAGTCGGTTCCTTCATGTTGAGAGAAGCCCCTAGCCACAAATCTTGCCTTATATTTATCAATACTTCCATCTGTTGCATGTTTAATCTTGTAGAGCCACTTGGAAGTTACCACAAAATTGTCTTCAGGCCTAGGTAGGATCTCCCAAACTCCATTTTTCATTATTGATTGATACTCTTCATTCATGGCATCTTTCCATTCTTGATGTTTGACAGACTCTTCAAAGGTGGGTGGTTATGTTTCTATTATCTTTGTCATATAGGCTGCATACCTAGAATATTTTTTGGGCTTCTTATTTTCCCTAAATGTGCATTTGGTTTCTCCATGTCCCTCTACATCTAAAAGAGTGTATTTCAACCAATTACGACTCTTTCTATTTTCAAGGATGACCACAGGTTGCACGGGTTCACTGGGACCTTCATCTTCATGATTTGAATCTTCTTCCTCCCTGGTACCTTCCTTTTCAAATATAGGAATTTCTTCATCATCAGAGTCCATCAGGAGGCCTTTTGATTTCTTAAATTCAATAATTTCATCAAATATCACATCTTGACTAACTTCTATTCGGTGCCCTTCCTTTATATATATCCTATATGCCTTTGAAGTATTGTTATAGCCAACAAATGTTCCCTTCATGCTTGTAGGATCCAACTTCTTTCTCTTATCCTTCGGTATGTGAATATAGACAGGAAAACCAAGTATTCAAAGATGGTCCATGCTTTGTTTCTTCCCAATGAATGCTTGTTTAGGAGTCATGTTGTCTAGTGATCTGTGAGGACTTTGATTTTGAATATATACAGCAGCCTTTGTTGCTTCACCCCACATAAATTTTGGCAAATATGATCGTGTAACATGGATCTCACACTTGCTTCAAAAGATCGAATCTTTTGTTCTGCAACTCCATTTTGTTCAGGATTGTATGGAACTATGATCTCCCTCTAAATCCCATACTCCTTACGGAAAGCTAAGATTTCCTTTGAAGTATATTCTCCTCCATTATCAAACTTTAGAATCTTTATTCTTCTTTCTGTAAGGTTCTCCACTTCAACTTTGAATTCTTGAAATTTGATGAATAATTCATCCTTGGATTTCAGAAAATAAACCCAAGTTTTCCTTGAATGGTCATCAATGAATTCACATAATATAAATGACCGCCAAGATACTTTGTAGACGTAGGACCATAGACATCAGAATGAATGAGATCCAGAATTTCTTTTGACCTTGAAGCACTGGTTTTAAATGGTCTTTTGACATTTTTGCCTAATGCACATCCCTTGCATACTCCTCCATGATCCTCCTTGAATTCGGGGATGCCATTCATCATTGAATTTATTGTTGGTAAGATTTTGTAGTGAAGGTGACCAAACCTTCTATGCCAAAGTTCACATGGGCTTACTTCAATGTGAACCAAACCTTGAGAGAGAGGAGTCAGTGATTTGTGGAGTCTTCCTTCACGAATTCCAATCATCTTTATATTTTTGATGCTAGTGTTTTGATCCCATACTACAACCTTTCCATCTATAAAAGCGACTCTATCTCCCTTATCTTCTAGACATGAAACAGAAAGTAGATTCTTTTGCAAACCTTGAACAAACAGGATGTTGTTGAGATGAATACTTCCTCCATTCTCTAGCTCCAACGAGGTTGATCCAATTCTTCCTACAGGATAGCTCTTCTTGTCACCAAGCTCAAAACAATAATAATATTTCCCTATTGATAACGTCTTTAATTGCTTGTGCTCACCAGTCATATGTCTTGATGCTCCATTGTCAATCACCCAAATGTTTTTATCTTCAAATGTGCCAATAAGAGCTGAGAATAGTCATTCCTCATTTGTAGATGTCTTGGTCATATCATTCTTGATAAATAGGAGATTCCACATTGTCTTGATGCCCTTCTTGAGATGGATTGCTACTATAGAACACTTCTTTAGAAACTTATTCAAGGGAGTAGTGATCTTCATCATGCCCTTCGCCAACCTTAGCTCTAATACCATGTTGAGAAATCTATAGAGAAAGTGTTAGGATGATTCCTCTTTAGCTTGATAATTGCTTATGATGTCCTTTTACTTTTTCTTACTTATTAGTTTCTTCTTGTATTATTATGTTATTCTTATCATCAAACAGATACCAAAATAAGAAGATCAACAGTACACAAGAACACAGGATATAGGTTGCAAGCCAGGGCCAAAACCTCTCCACTTGAGAGTTTAACCCACAAATCTCCTCTTCTTATAGATTCTTCAATTGAAAAATTCCAAGACCTATAGATAAAGACCAATACTTCTCCAAGACAAAATCCGACCTTCTTGATGATGTGCTTCCATTGTCCAAGTCAAACCCAGTCAAATCTCTTCCAGTAGCACAATTTCGACCCCCAATAACAAAATTTCGACCTCTACTATAAGTTTGAAATTTTTGGCCCTTGCAACAACAGTTGTTGTTGTTGATTCTACACATGTGAGCTTATTTCAGGCTTTCAAGAATTCTTGAGACCTTCGCTTGACTTTCTCCTTCTTCTATGGCTTGAGGATGACCTTAAGCCTTCCTTCGACCTTATTTTTGCACTTTCTCTAATTTCAATCCTGCAGCAACAAAACCCTAACCCAACAGCAGAAACCCTAGTCTCCTTCCTTTGCATGTGTGAAGAGAGAGAGAGAAATTACCCAATCACTTGATCTTCGTCCTTCTTCTTCCTTCGCTAGCCTCTTTCTTCTTCTCCTTCGCTTACTTGAGAGAATGAGTTGTGTCCAAAGGAAGTCAAGTTTCCTTCTATATATAGGCTTCCAAGGTGGACGAAGTACCTCAAATTAGGCCAACTTCTTAGCTAGCAAGTTGACCTGGTCTTGAAGGTATTTTGATACTTTTAAATACAAAAAATAATTCTTTTTACAATCTACAATGTTCCTGATGGGGTCTTCAACATATGACAATGACTCTTTTGACTTCTTGACTTAAGACAAACTCTAGAAGCACTCAATGGGTGCTTGACCTCTAAAATAAAAGATCTTGAGCATGAAACCCATGCTTCAAAAATAACAATAATATTTTTTCTTTCATTTTACAATATAGAAGAATGAAAATTACATTTCATATTTATGAAGACCGAACCTAGTTACACATTTTTCAACACCATGAGGAACAAACTTCATAGGTTCCAATCTGTTGAATTTATGTTGGAAATATACAATCTATTCAATTCCTCCCTCAAAGCATACGTCAATGCACGGGTTGTACCATTATCCCTATTTTGTAGCAGTCAATTCACCCATCAGACTTCCACCTTTCTCCATGTTGACCATTGAAGTACACTTAAAGACTTCATGCCCAAGGATATGTTAAAGAATTCTTACACCTACAGAGCTCAGATATCATCAAATCTTTTAACCTCTTTCTTCTCTCTCTTCTTCTTCATTGTACTCATATAAATCTCTAAGATTTTTTATCATTGTAGTTTCTAAACCCATGTGGATCTAACAAGTTTATTTGAAGTTGTGTAGAGAGGGGACATTCTTAGAGGAATCACCCCACTCTTGAGCATGCACATGGAAGAACCCACATTTGTTGTCTCCTAAAGTCTCATCATTTGATTTGTGTCTGCAATCTCCTTGGATTTGGCTTGTATTCTGTTGAAGCCCCAAAAATCGGGTCGACAACAAGGGGGATACTCACCCGGTCCGGACCTTGGTTGACAGCTCCTTATCCGTTTGGTATAGTGAGTCCGACTCGGGATAATGGGACCAATTTCCCAATCTAAGGGTGTGTGTGTGCAGAGTTGGATGTTGCTGATCTAAAGTTCATATCTGAGCTACTTTAATCTAACTCTATGATATTGTAATCTAATGAAAACAACACATCTAATCTATGCTAACTCGGGATGTAATTCTTCTATTATGCGATCTAAAGAGATTTCAAATAATAGATGGTAATAAATATCATTCAACAATTATAAGAATAGAAATCAGTTAAGATGAACCACTTTGCATAAAAAGTTAGGCAAAACAGTTGTGAACAACATATCGCATAATAAGTTATTCACACATTAAACATA
>APFE030855178.1:52631-76235 GCA_000404065.3 Pinus taeda | reverse complement strand
GCGTTTTGGAGTCTCGGGATTGAAGAAATATTAAATGCTATGAAATGCTCAGTCAGATCTTGTACTAAAGATTGATAGTGCTTTAAATGACCAGATAAGTAATGTATAGTGTTATGTACCTGTTTGATGACAATTTCAGAGTCCCCAAAGACTTGAAGATACTTAACATTCAAACCGATTGCTTTGTACAGGCCTTGCACCAAGGCCTCGTATTCTGCTGTATTGTTTGTGCAATCGAATTCGAGTCTGCATGTAAGCATGGTCTTATTTCTTTCTGGACTAATCAGAACGCATCCCACTCCTGCTCCTTCTTTAGATTTAGAGCCATCAAAATATAATTTCCAAAACAAAGATGTATTTACAGATTTATCTAAAAAATTAACACACTTTGAACTATCAGTTTGGGAAAAATTTTCGATTTGGGACAAAACTGAATTTTCTAAGTAGGGTGATGAATGAGCATTGAAATTGCCGAGAAAAGAATCTACCGAGTAATTGCCTATGATACTGTTGTTATATGCTATTGCTTCATTTTATCCCTCCAATTCCGTTACTATATACTTTTGGTGTAACTCTCATTCAACCTTTATTTGATTTGGTTTACCATTGTAGGGTAACCACATATGCGACCAGTCGGTCGTGAAGTATCCATGGAGTTTCTCAGACCAATCTCTGCTGAGAATTAAGCCATAGAATTCCGGGATATCAGCCACTAGAATGTCAATAACCTGACATATCTTAGGATTGGATGACAATATTATGGTTACTTGATTAAGTTCACCGATCACCTCGACTTGAGATCGATCAAGTTGAACTATGCGCACTGCGGATTTCCTTGGTTGAACGTTTAACTTGGCACATATTGATTTGGGTAAAATATTCGATGAAGCACTGGAATCTATAAAACAATTGTGCACGTTTTTGTTGAAAATTTCATAAGTGAGAAGAAATGGGGGAGTGTGAGATCTCGATCTTCCTCCAATTAAGGCGATGTCACTTGGGTCGATCTTATTGATCGTGTTGGTTGGAGGTCTTCCCATGTTGTGGGAAGCTTGAGAGAGTACAACGGTAAGTAAAGATGCAATAGGCATGGCATGAAATTCTTTCATCATTATCTTCTGTTGATGTTTCAACTTGCTCAATTTGTACAGGGTAATATTAGCCCTAGTATTTCTCATGTCATCTATAATATTGTACTCCATTTCATCCGATACTATCAATGTTTTTGATGGAGTTGTTTGATCTTCTTGGACTGGGCTAGTTTGAGTCGCTTTAGTGGTTGTTTTCTTTGTCGCGACTTTATCTTTCGTTGCAGGGCTTGCACTCTTCTGCTTAGGGGTAGTTTGGGGAGGATCAAGTTGGTTTTTGCTTCGTGTGCTAACTGGAAATACTTCTTGATCTTCTTCTTGTGGGAGGATGAAATCCCACATTCCTTGTAATTCCACAACTTCTTCGTCATCAGTCTGCCCTTCGGTGGCACTTTCTTCTTCTTCTTCCTCTTCCTCGGATTCAACGTTTGAAATGGAATTGGGTGGTTTTATATCCGTTGAAGGACCTCTTTTAAAAGCTCTATAGGGCTTTTTTGAAGAAGTTTCTGCTACTTGTTTTTTTGTCAACCATCTCATTAGACATAGTTTTTAAAACTTTCTGCAATCCTTCCAAATCGAAAGGGTCTTTCGCTTGTTTCTTTTTGGAGTCTTCTTTGAAGGTGACTTTCTTAGATTTGCGTTCTTCTATCGCGGATCTTTTTTCCAGGGCTATTACGCGTTTCTCTACTGCTATCACCTCTATCATGTTTTCAACTAAGGTTGTTTTATTTGCTCTGTCCACGAAGATTGCTATGCTCAATGGTAAAGTAGTAATATACCATTCACATCGTACTTCTTCGCTGGGTCGGGAAGCAGTAGGAATTTTGTTGAGAATTTTATTGAATCGTAAATTGAAATCTTTGATAGGTTCTATAGCTTTGACTTTAATATTGGATAGGTCATTGATTAACGTTGCCGTTGATCTGTCATCACCAAACTTGGTGAGGAACTGATTCTGGAAGATATCCCAACTTGTGATAGACCCGGAGGGTAATGAAAAGTACCATGACCCGGCTGTTCCTTGCATTGTATAGGGAAAAAGTCGAACAACAACGTCTTCATTAGTAAGTCCGTTGAGATTGATAGAAAGCATGAAATTGTTTATGTGTTCATCTACTAGCATGCCTGCTTCAGGATTGAATTTGGGCAGCCATTTCTCAGGATGGGCCGGTATTGGACTCAAGGGTGCAGGCATTAAAACTGCCCCAGGGTTGTTCCATGGAGATTGGGCCATCATTGAGTTGCTAGTAGAGGAAAGTGCAAAAGATGATCCTTGCGGCTTGGAAGATGAAGATACTATGATCGTAGATGATTGAAGAGGGGTTGTGGGAGTTCCAGTAGATGGATGGATGATGATTTGGGATGAAGGCATGGGTGGTTGACTTCGCGGTGAGGTAGTTGAAATGGATGATGTAGACGAAAGAGTCTCACTGTCAGACTCTAGCGGTAATTTCCTGGCTCTTTTTCTGGTGGGAAGAGGCAACTCAGTTGGCTGAATGCCAAATTTTTCACTCTTTAACCTGGTCAAGGGATGAGCAGGATTGTACTGCGAAGTCACACTGCTTTGAGATTTATCAGACCTCTGAGGAGAAATGAAAAATTCTTGAAGTTTGTGAATCAATGATTCAACTTCAGGGGTTTTAATGATAGATTGGTCTGAAATATTAGGGGATGTAGCAGCGTTTGATAATCGAGCGACTTCTGATTCTGGATTTAAAAGTACCGGGGAAGTCGGGGGAGCTGATGAGGGCAATTTACTCTCAGAATGATATTTGGATTTAGATTTGGGTGCCATTCATAGTTCAGGCCCTCCTTCTAGCGCCAAATATGTTGAAGCCCCGAAAATCGGGTCAACAACAAGGGGGATACTCACTGGGTCTGGACCTTGGTTGACAGCTCCTTATCCGTTTGGTATAGTGAGTTCGACTCGGGATAATGGGACCAGTTTCCCAATCTAAGGGTGTGTGTGTGCAGAGTTGGATGTTGCTGATCTAAAGTTCATCTGAGCTACTTTAATCTAACTCTATGCTATTGTAATCTAATGAAAACAACACATCTAATCTATGCTAACCCAGGATGTAATTCTTCTATTATGCGATCTAAAGAGATTTCAAATAATAGCTGGTAATAAAGATCATTCAGCAATTATAAGAATAGAAATTAGTTAAGATGAACCACTTTGCATAAAAAGTTAAGCAAAACAGTTGTGAACAGCATATCGCATAATAAGTTATTCACACATTAAACATAAATAAATGGCTCCACCGTACAAAAGTGCCAAATGGTAACACAAACATTAATGTAATAACATATAAACAACTAAAAACTGTATATTGCTTTAATAATATAAGCAGAAATGATCAAGAGATAAAAGTACCATTTATGACTGGTCCTACTCATAAGCTTCAAGCAACAATGATTTATCTTTCCTTGTTCTAATATCTACTAAGAGTACAGAAGTGCAACATCAGTAGCAGATATCAAATGCAAACATCAATAAATATCGATCCTTCCATTCATCAAAACCTCCTCTGAGGGTGCAAAAGTGCATGTTCTGAGGATAAGTTTTTGACAAATTTCTGGACCCTTCTCTAAATGCATGAGAAGGGTTTAAATACTGTTAACTAAAATAACCTAATTACACAAATTTAGGATACGGTTTTTTAAATGACCGCCCTCTTTCTAAGCAAACTTGTTTCTAAAAATCGAATCTAATTCCTAACTATCTCTGCATTTACTCCTTGATGTTGCGAGCATTCAACATTTGCCTGGGAAGAGTCAGTTGGTTGCTTTCCGCTTTTGTTTGAGTCAAGCAAATAGGAATGGCAAGTGCTGGCATTACTTTTTAGTAAATTAGAAGATATTTTTGGGGATCATCCTCTTGCCAAGTGATTTCACTGTGTATATACTCGGTAACATCCCAAATTTCCCTCAAATTTCTTTTGCTATCTTGGCTTCCGGACTTGCGAATGACTTGCTTCTTTGATCCGGGCCTTTGTGGTGTGTTTTTTGTTTGTAGCGCCTTTTCCTTTTCCGGGCGTAAGCTTTTTCAGAATTTTGTAAACATGCTGTTCTTTGTGAGCCTTTTTACCCTGAGTGTTGGATCGCCTATTGATATTAGCATCTATTCAGTAATACTCTGGAACCTGTGGTTCTGCTGCATGGGGTATTCGTTTATGAGGGGATCTCTTCTCTGTCTCCGAGTATTGATGCTTTCCCTTTTTCCTTAGATGTTTCATGTTTTTCATTGCTGCAGTTTACACAAAGGAAAAAGAGTTACAACAATAAATATTGATGCGAAAGCTCTAAGCTCTACGGATGCATAAAATAATGTCACTCATTGTGAACTGACTCTTCGAAAAACATAAAACTGTCCTTCATTAACACTTTGGTGTATGTTCATTAATTTCGTTTAAGGCGCGCGCCCAATTTTTTGGTTTATGGACAGTTTTCTTGAATGTTGGGCCGAGGAAAATTTGCACTAGGCGGTTCCCGCAACTTGTATTTCATTATCGCGTTATCGCATTTTCGTCAAGATTGCGATCTCGCAGATCGCAGATCGCAGCTTGTATCATCGCAGTGTCGCAATTATCGCAAGATCGCATTTCATGTTAAACTATTGTGTGCTTCTTATGTGATGTTGCGATATGCGATGTCGCATATCGGCCATCGGAGAATTATCAAGATCTTTATTTATGGGCGCTTCTTGATGTATATGATGCGATGGATTTCACGTCGCTTTTTTCGCATTATTTATTGTGTTCATAAAGAAATGTTTTACTCTCTTCTCGCGATGCGATGTATTTTTAAGGTGTACAATAAAAAAATAATTTTTTTTGAATTTTTTACTAAGGGTCCCCACTTGTTTAATGTTATTGCTAACACTAAATAAGGAGGGGGGTTGTTGGTGGCCACAACATATTCAAGTCTATATCATTTAAATTATTTATCTCAAACACTTGTGCTTATATTGATTGTATTTTCTATTTGAGAGCATGTTGATAGCATGTCGATTGTTATTTGGTATTCGATAGCATGTCGATTTTTCAGCTAGGTCGTGGTCTCTTTTGAGGCGGCCTATTCTTCTTATCAAGCCTGTGGATTAAAGAGGCATATCCTCTCTCTACCTATGCATGTCTCCACTCCTCTTGAAGGTTGTTTTTTGGATGTAAACAATCCTTTTAAAATTTTCATATTAGAAAACCTATCTGTTATAAAATCATAAATGCATAAATATTTTCTTATGTTGATACTTACTTCTGATATATTTGAGTTCTTCTTAACTTTCTTATGTTCTTCTTTTATCTTTGTTTCATAAAAAAATTATCAAAATCAAAACACGAAGATCAAGGACACTAGATGTAGGCACTCTGACAGGGCTAAAACCCCCATATAGGGGAAAACCCAGTTAAACTCTTCCACTAGAAAATTCAAGTTGATATACACTAAGACCCTAGACCCAAAGAACTTCCTCGTCCACCAAGTCAGTCGTTCAATATAATTCAACAACCTTCAATAGTCTCTTCTTGTCCAACAACTATAACCCAACAACAACCTATAATTTCATCCCCTTTAGCAGCTTCACACGTGTGTGAGAGAGAGAGAGAATTTTGACTTCTTGTGCTTGATAAAAACCACCTCCTTCTCTATCCCTTTTCCTCTTCTTCCCTTGAATTTCGCACTTTTTATGGCCCCAGAAATTTCAGATCAAACTCATAAGAGAAGCTCCAAATGAGGTCGAATTATTGCTTTTATATAGGAGTTTATGTCCCTCAATTAGGCCGACTTGTCTAGTTTGAGACCGACTTGGTGGAGTAGGCCTAAAAGACCTAATTTACATTAAAACTAAATTTCTTTCTTGACAAATAGAGCCCAAGAAGGGTCTTTTACATTATGACATGGACAAGAATACTTGACATAAATCGTAGAAGCCTTCAATGGAGGATTTGACCTAAAATAATTGACCCAAGCATGAAACCCATGCTTTAATAATAAAATTTCTTTGACAATAAAATTATGTTTTCTTTCTTTTGACAATTACATTACATCATGACTCAAATATAATTATGAAGACCGACACTAGTTACATTTTTCAACACTCCCTCTTAACTCAGGAGGTATTCATAATTACGTATATACAAAAGTACATGGAAGATCTCAAAATGATATGCTCTATTAAGATTCATAGTGTTATCACTCAGGTTGTTCCCCAAAACTTGTTTAGAAAAGGGAATACGGTTGAGGTAACCACTAACCAGTCTTTTAGATGCAATTTCTTGCCAAACTGCATCCAGAGAGGGCTCTCTCTATATGTTTTAACTTTGTTTGTTTTAAGTTTTATGCTAGTTATGTTGTGCAGGGTTGAGTATTCAAATAGGTTTGGATGGTGATTTCAAGCAGAGGTAGGATGTAGGTCTGATAGGTTTAGTTCCATTGGGCAATGGAGTCTATGGAAGTGGACTATTGAGTGTGTTTTTGAGATTAAAGACAATACTGCAGAGCAAGATAATCAGTCTGGAACAATATCAAAGCCAGTGATGGATGGGATGTAGGCCAAGGGGTAAAGGGCAGTCAAGGATCCTTTATCCCAATGATAGAGGGAAGATGGTTGAAACGTTCCAAGGAGCAGTGAACAATTCTTTGAATACGTTCAAAATGGGATAATTAGCAGAGATAAAAGCATTTAAGAATTTCTATTTGAACTAATTATGAAGAAAACATAGATAACAACAGGAATTGAACACATAGTGTATTTAAACAAGTTTTGGGTTATTCTTTTTCCATGTTGTTAAGATTATGAAACATATTTGATACTTGAAAACATAGAAGAAACCAAACATGGTTAGAACAACTTATTGAGCCAAAGAAAGACATAGGAATTCTACAGTGGAGTCCAACATCATCACATCCACAGTCAGAAGGTCGAACATCAATACATTTGAATGCCCTTTGTATTAATAAATATCTGAGTTACAACGTATTTCAACTGGGAGAATCACCAACCCTGAATACGCTCTTTGGGGGGGTATTTATACAAACAGAGAGTTTACAAAATATCTCAATGATAAGATAAGGAGTAATAAATTCCTTCAGCTACTTTTTTAGAGAAATAAAGGCAGAAATGAAGGCAAGAGTTATTGCAGTTGTGCTGGCTGGTCTTCTGACAAGATATTTTAGACCTTTTCACTCTGGAATTCGGCTGGGAGTTATGCCTTTGCTTTGCTTTCCTGCGTTGTTGTCCTGATCTGCTACCTATTTTGGTTTCATCTTAAATGTGTCCTGATCCTGGCCTAAGCTCCTTCATTTACCTCTGCCACATGTCATGCCCTTTTGACCAGCTGTACAGGCAAAAAGGATCTGGATTTACTTAGGCAAAACTTCCAGCATACTTTGCCACCAGTGTTCTGTGGGAAATTGGTGCCTTTGTATCTTTATTAGTATCTCATCAGCTTCAGTATATCTATAAAAATTGGGCTTGACCTCAAACAGATGATTTATTTCATGTTCTATGAAAAATAATCCTTCCAATTTGTCATACAAGCTTTGTCCAGAAGGAGGTCCTGTGTTTTCTGAGCTGCTGGACGATGCAGTGGTCTGATTTGTCACATACATTTTCACCCGATGAGCATATTTCTGATGAGATAACAACTTTTTACTACTTTTCACTAGACTGGGTAAACTCCTTTGCTGCAAGCTTATCAATTTCTTTGTGAAGGTATTGATATCCATCTGCATCTCCTGAAACCTTCTTTCCAGAGTCTGTATCAAAGTCCTCATCGTTAGCACCTTCTTCACTGTCAAAATGGTGCCTGTCCTGTCGTTGATTTCTAAAGCTGCCAATTGTTCCTTGGTGTTGGTATTCAAAAAATGGATGAGTGCATTGGCCTGATCAGGCATATTTCCTAATGATGCCCAGGCCCTTTGTATTTGTTCCTGTGCCCTGTCTATTAATTCCATCTGCTCATACATTGTCTGAATTGACCTCCATTGGTCAGTAATGGACTGGCTAATCTTAGTCCACACAATCATTCTGATATCTGCCAGAGGTTTATGTAAGGTGAGATATTTCTCTAGTGTTTTCACCTTATTCTCCAGGGCCTTGACTTCTCTGGTATTTTCTGCTATTGTCATTTTTTATTTGTCATAGCTCGCTTCTAGCTTGGTTAGCTTTTCTTTTGTTTCTCCGAGCTCTGACATTTGAGCTTCTAGCTCTTTTACTGCCTTCATCATTTCCTCCATTTTCATGCTGGCCTCAGGCTCTCTTGTTGTTGTTGTTGTAGCATCTGTGGTCTCAGTACCTGTTGTCACTGGTGGTTCAGTGGGAGGAGTTGCTGCTGTGTCTGTGAGGGGAGCAGAGACAATTGTTGGAGCTGTTTGAGGTAGCTGGGAGGTTGACTCTCCCTGCTTAGTTTGTAATGCTTTCTCCAGCTCTTGCTCTGTCTATATTAGCCTTTGGTTCATTCTTATTAATAGATCCATGACATCCTCTTCTGCCTTTTCTTGTGCTAGCTCTGATGTTTGGGGATGCATGGTCACAGGCAACTTCAACTGCTTTCTGAGGGCAACAATGTCCTCCTCCTTCTTTTTTATCAATGCCTTGGTGGCCTTGGCATCCTTGGGATCATGTCCCAACTCAACAATTATTTCCTCCAGAGTCTTTATGTGGTTGTCTTTGGCTAGAGAAGAGATCTTCTCTAAGTCCAATTGAGCAAATGTGTTACTCAGCGACCCTTTCAGTTGATGGGCCAGCATTGCTTTGTCTGCAAGTGTGGCATAAACCATTTCACCTGTTTGCTTGTGTAATTTGATTTGATCCATTGGGTGAATGTCCTTGGAAAGGACCTCTAGATTGGTCCTTATGTAGTCAGCTACAGACTGAGGGTGCTGAAATTTGGCTTTGAAATGACTGAAAATCATTTTCTCCTCTTGTTCATGTCATAGGCTGCCATTAGTCTATGCTGTTTGGAGGGTGTCATCTTGAGAAACTGGTCATACAATTGAATTCTTAAGGACTCATTTTGAGCCTTAATATCCTTGAATGACTGCTTGATGTCTGCTAGCTTCTTTGCTTGTGATCTTGAGGAGGAGACTTACATTCCATGCTGTCTCCCTCCTTCTTGTCTGTGAGAGCTTGTAGAGGTCTGTTGGCTAATGGCTCTCTCTCCTCTTGGGCTCTCAGTGATGTCTTCCACAGTGTCCTCTTCAGGAGGGTCTACCCTTTGCCTCTTGGCCTCTTGCTGGCCTATTGACCCACTTGCAGGTGTGGTCTCTTCTTGGTCCCTTTTCTTGCTTTTCTCCTCAGGAAGAGGATTCTGCAGTGTTGGTACCCTTGGTGTTTGTGCTTGTGATGAAGGGGCTTCCCCTTGGCTGTGTTGCTTTGAAGTAGTAGCCTGCTCTTCCATGATTTCTTGTTCTAGCACTAGCAACTCCTTGCCCTTTGTTGTCCCTGTTGCTGGTGTAGTCCTTGCATGGGCAACCTGTTGTGCAATTGTTGCAATTGATGAGCTCTCCCCAGTTGGCTGTGGCTTTTTGAAAGACACCTGCCCACAAGATTCCAAGTCAAGAGTTTTTTCCAAATCTTTCATGGTTTGTTCCATTTTTCTTCTTCAGTCAACTCTTCAACTAGGGTGCCCTCCAACCAGTCATCTTGGTTGGCATATTTTTCTATGTCAGGGATGCGACAGTGTTCATAGGATGCTAGCCTATATTTTATCCTTCTTGCGTTGATGAAGCCATATGGGTCATAGGGCACCCACCAAAAGCTTCTCTTGAGCCTGTATGTTTGACCCAATAGGTCATCATCATCCTTCCATCCCTCTTTCTTGTTCATAACAAAGGGGCCCAATTGGTCTCTGAGTTTCAATTGGGCCTTTTTCTTGGTGCTATGGAAGTGACTTAGATTTGAGTTGATGAATTGCCTGAAATATTCCAAGGCAAAGAGCCTCATTGGCACATATCTGGGCAGCCTGTAGGGGCAGAGTTCACAGCCATATATTCTAAGAATAGTGTGATTCTAGTAGAAATACCAGTCACCTATTCTATAGTTCTTGGAGAGCTGCAGTATCTTCTTCATATCATGTGTCAGTATGGGAGGAGGAGTTCTCATCAAGAGGTAAGATACAGGGTACACAAATAGATCAATAAACTCAGAATAAGAGTAGGGAGAGAAGCATATATCATGAAATACTGAAGTCCAAAAAATAAGAGACATCCTCTCCCCTTTGTGGTCCAATTTTCTAATGGGGAATTGGAATACATCTGGTTGGAAATATAAAAATAGATGATATATATAGGAGGAATATTTGAAGATTCCCTCTCTGTCCAGCCTTAACAATTGGTCATGCATTTTACTGGCAATGAACTTGGCATAATTGTGCCTGATAGCAGGGTGCTGCCCTGGGGTAAAATTGGACAGTATAACCAGTATGGTTTCATCAATGTGCTCACTGGTCTTGAACCCTAACACAAAAGATATCATATCAACCACTAACCTACCCATTTTAGTGAAGGAGCCATAATGAAAGGAGGTGGGTGCTGGGGCTATCTATCTGCCATCATGAATACTTTGGCAACTTTGGCTATTTCTGTGCTGGAGAGTTTGGGACCTTCATCTAGCAAGTACTTCATGGTAAGAGGAAATTGGTTGTGTGTTTGTTTAAAGTTCAACATTTGGTTGATAGAATTAGGAGTAATATAGAAAAGAGTAGTCCCAGATGGACTTCTAATGGCTCTGTTTATTGGCTCATAGTTCTCAAAACAGAGGTGGATGATCTCAGGGAAGATGTTCACAGAGGGGAGGTAATATCTGGGCAAGTTTGATTCCCAAATACCACATACATCTTCTTGATTCAAGTGACTGTTTTTGAGCTCACAGACTGCCTGAAGATGGTTTTGGAAACCTTCAAGGTCTTGGATTAGGTAATCTTTATCAGCCAAGGGCAAATGTTCTAACTCTTTGTGGGGTGCATTGAGCGGGGTGATGTTTAAGGCCACTGGACCTTCCATGGCTTAGCTGTATTGCTTTTAGAATTGGAATTTCTGGCTCTGTTCAGGCAAAATGGGCAGGAGGATGGCTTTAAAGGTTTCCCTGGGATATTCACAGTTAGAACTAGTTTGTTGGCTTAAATTGGGCTCTGTGCAGCGATATTAGTTGGAGAAGCAGGAGCTGTGGGCTTTTGGCACAGTGGACTTCAATTGTGGGCGAAAGACGGCCTGGGAGGCTTTGTGGGGAGTTTATAGGGCCGGGCGAGCTCAATTTCAGATGACTAAATGGATTTCCGGTGAATTTGGTACCTCAGAGGCTTATGGAGGACTTGTGAGCAGCAAAACAGTGTTTTCACTTTTAAATTATGGGTGTTGGTACTGAATTCACAGAGAAACTAACAGAAAACAGGGTTTGGGGTGAATTGATGGTAAATACCTGTATTCCCGATGAAATGGACGACTTGCAAGCAACCAGGTGGGCGAGGGGCCGAGCTGGACACTGTGCTTGCTGGTTGACAGGTTTGGACGGTCGAAAATGGTGTTTCGACGTAGTTTGCATGTACAGGTGCGCAGGGAAAATACGCAGATAATGATAAAAATACATTACATTTACCCCTTTTTACCCTTAAATTTTGACTTTGGCGGGTTATGGGCGCTTTTTTGGGATGACATCAGCATGACGTCATTTTGTCATTTAGTGAGTACGGAGGCTGACATGGCATATGACGTGGCAGATGATGTGGCGGGTGACGTCATCAGGTGACGTGGTGGGTGATGTAAGCATGACGTCAGTAGGGAGGGGGCAAGTGGTAAGTGGTAATATCGCACCGCTTTTTGGGGAAAGTGGTTTCAGTGGAGGGGCTCCGAACATACCAAGCGCTTGACACACATCCTCGGTACGGCGGAAATACCGCCCATCCCCCGTACGCTATTCTTCGGTAGGCGGGGGGCTTCCGAAATCACCGACTACCGTCGGATCTGGGAGCCGCGATCAGACGGCTGGCAGGTGATCAAGCTGGTGGGTTTTTAACAGTGGCGGACCCACGTTAATTTTCATGTTTTGTAATGTTTTTGCATGCATCCGTGGACTTAGGAAAAGTGGGTTTTTTCGGGCAAAATCATGGGTTTGGGTTATTTATTTAGCCAAAGGCTATATAAATCCCGATGGGTGTGTGGAGGGTTGCTATTGGACCCCTGGTGGGCCATTAGCTCCCTAAAAAATGTAAAATATGGCTATAGTCAGCCCAGGGTGGGGGTACTTATTTTTTGGGGGTTGTTATGTATTTATATACTAAGGGGGGGGGGGGGGAAGCTATACATAGGAGTTATATAGTAAGGTTAGTAGGTTAATATGATTGTGGGGAGGGGTTTGCCTGGCTTAGGCTAAGTTTTATAAAGTAAACTTAGGCCAAGGGAGAGGAATAAATGACCAATTGTGAAACTTTAGGAAACTTTGGCAAGATAAAATCAAGACCTTTTACACAAGAAATGTAGCTTGTTTTGCCTAGGTAAAACATCTTCTCACTTAGTTTTGCCTTGAAATGAAGTAGGCTAAAGGGGCTAAGGGTAATGAGCAGATATCTTACCCTTTGGGGGAGTGTTAGTAAATGTTTCTTTGGGAGGATGAGGAGGGGAGTTAGTCATGCTTCATTTGATCTATAGCCACCTTGCCATGGTGCCCCATGATTTTATGAGATGGCAAGTCATTCTAAGGAGAAAATTGCTCACAAACCATGCCTTTGTACCTTCAAAACTGCCTACCCAACCTAGTATACCTAGCATTTTTTCTTCATCCTTATTGGGTGCACTTGAACTGGAAAACCCTGATTCTTTTATTTTCTTTTGGCTGCCCTCCTATCTAAGTCTACCCTTATCTCTTCCAGGGCTCAGATTAAGCTGTTGAGACCCTTTGCTTCTCTACCTAACTATTTGCCTGCCAAGTTTAAACTGTTTGTGCAGGCCTCAATTCTCTATTCTTAGACAAGTGAAATTCAAACATGATCTAGCTAGGATTAAGATGTCTGGTTAATCATCAATTGTGGCACAAGTTAACCACCTATGCAGTGTGAAAATTGATCAACATATGGAACCTTTGCAGTATAAAAAGGATGAAAATATTTGGCACTTCCCCAGTCAATCATGAAAAATGAAACCTATTGGTATAGGGAGCTAACACATAGCACACTCAGTGTTGTTGACTAGATACCTAACCAAGGTATTCTATCCAGGTGGGACTAAGGGGACTCAAGCTTTAGCCACTCTAGGTACCATTTGTTGTTTAAGCTCTACCACCAACCCAGGGATCTAAGTGTGTATCCAAGGTCGAAGCTCCATGACCAATGCCACCCTCCCTCTTGGGGACCTAGACATCAACACATAGGCCAACTAGATGTCCTCCAAAGCATCTTGCCATAAGATGCTTCATCTCTCCCTATCAACTAAATTATATATATACATTTGTCCAAGCATGCTTTTAGACTGTTCAACCTTTTTAAGGAGAGATCCTACACAATCACCACCCCTATCATCAATAAACTCAGTGTTGCTGACTAGATACCTAACCAGGTTATTCTATCCGGGTGGGACTAAGGGGACTCAAGCTTTAGCCACTCTACGTACCATCAATTTTTTAAGCTCTACCACCAACCTAGGGATCTAAGTGTGTATCCAAGGTTAGAGCTCCATGACCAATGCCACCCTCCGTCTTGGGGATCTAGACATCAACACATAGGCTGACCAGATGTCCTCCCAAGCATCTTGCCATAAGATGCTTCATCTCTCCCTATCAACTAAATTAGATATATCCATTTGTCCAAGCATGCTTTCATAGTGTTCAACCTTTTTATGGATAGATCCTACAAAATCACAACCCCAATCAGCAATAAACTTTCAAATATATGTAAACACAAACTTTCGGGGTCCTTAATCATTTTGATGTTACTTTCATCATCAAGTTATCCATATATAATTTGTTAGAAGCTTTCTTCTTCTTTCATTTCTTCAGCAACACCAAATACATCCTCAAATCTTCTCAAGTCTTTTGTTTGCAACTTCATTAAACATGAACATTCATCTACAGTACTTTTGCTTACTTCAAGGCATTCACTATCATAATATGCCCTCCCTCTCAGCTGGGGAGATATACCATTCCTTCTATCTGAGCTCTCTCTTAACTTAGGGAGATCAACCACTTCCTTCTTCTATAACATTGGAGAGCCTTTCATGGATTCATTCCTTCTTATGTCATCAATGTCATCTTGATCATCATCATTCATATAACTTATTTCATCATGCTTATTACGAACATCTTCATCATCATGAAGATCATGTACCTGCAAAACTTTAATAGCAAGTACAACCAAATACAAACATACAGAAGCATGAAGTTAACTATATCAAAATCATGTTACTATAATGGAAGCATTTAGACTTTAGACATCAAACACCTAAACTTAATTAGGTTCATAATTAGCAAGAGACACGTCTTTTTACATACTAGACTTCAAACTCTTGCTAGGGTTTTGTCTTGGACTATCTTTCAAGACACATGGCCTTATATATACATATATATATATATATATATATAATATATATATATAATATATATATATATATAATATATATATATATATATATATAATTATATATATCATATATATATATATATAAATATATCCAATCATTATACATCTAAGGTTTCAATAATTTTCAGAATTTACATGTCAGACTCTACTGGGGTTTATTGCAAACCCTAGATTTTATCATCAAAGCTAAATCATAATTGAAAACAATATCATGATGCCATAGAATAACAATCTTTACTAGGGTTTTGTTACAAACCTTAGATTTCACAAACTAATACAACAAGTAAGTTAGCATACTCACATATACATATCTAGGATATCATAATCATGTCTTGCATTTCACATCAATACATCAAAGTTAGATAATAGAACAATTTTGTCCAGGCTAGGGTTTTGATCAGACGAATATAAACCTAGGGTTTCGTTCCTAGGATCTTACTATACATATTATAGGGGTTTTGTTCATAAAACATAATTCACCAAACCCTAAAGATCTAGGGTTTCAATACATAATGTATACATTAATAGCAAACCCTAAAGAACTAGGGTTATACAATACCAAAACCCTAAACATCAAAAGAATAGGATTTCTATATTTTATCAACAACCCTAAGTAGATTAGGGTTTCATTATTTAACAATGACATTCCCTTAGTAACAAGAGGCTAGGGTTTTACAATGAACCCTAAGGGTTAGGGTTTCATAAGAATGATCAAAATGATAGAATGACGAGGGTAGATTTGAATATTTAAGATCCAAAACCCTAGACATAGCGATGTCAGTAATGTAAAGTAAATTTCAAAAGAGAATGGACATACATTTTCTATGAAGAGAACTTCGTAACACAACTTGTAGTTTAAGACATTCCTTGAATTGTTCTTTAACAAACCTTGTTGGAAATCAATTCTTGAAGGGCTTCCTTTGCAACAAAACTTCTTCCATGCTTCAAGTTTATCCTTTGAAGTCTACTCCATAATCTTTGAGCATTCAGCAAGCTTTCCTAACCAAGGATAATATAAAGAAAAAGGTTATTAGCATACAATACAAACAAATTTTGATATGAGAGGGAAACCAAACATACAAGAGGAAAAAAGGAACAATCTTTCTAAGGGATACCTACAACTTATCAAAATAATTCAAAAATGTTATAACAAGACATATCATACCTACAAACTCTAGAAATTAAAACATAAAGGAAAAAAATATAAGACTAAGAAGGATATGTAGGAGAGGACTTGATAGTATAAGTCCTTGACTTCTGTTTCCTTAGTCTTGTTCTTCTTAGGTGGAGCTTCATCGACAATATTTTCTTGTTCCCTATCTCTCTTCTTATTCCTTGTATTTTCAGGACATTAATTCTTGTAATGATCCATCTTATGATAGTTGGAACATTCAATTTTGGATAGGTCAACTTTCTTCTTTGGTCCTTTGAACTTATTGAAGGTTCCCTTTTTCTTGTGATGAGCAGAATAGGGATTATAGGTATTTTCTTCTTCATCTTCCTTCTTGTTGTTTACTAATGATATTCGTGCTTCTTCTTGACTGCATGCATTCCACATTTGTTCAAATGTTGGAGCATCCTTCCAACTATTAATTCTTGATGCAAAAGCACTCTAAGATTTTGGTAGTCCTAGAAGAGCAATAATTACGAACTCTTTTCCAGTAAAAATTCATATATTGCTTGGAGTTCATCTCTTATTCTAGATATCCTTTTGAAGTAGGATGATACAATATCGTCTTTCGTCATCTTAATAGTTCTTAATTCATTCTTGATACTTTCTATTTGACCAATGCTCTTGATGGTGGATAATTTGGAGAGAGTCTCATACATTTCTTGAGCAGAATATACATTGGATATGTATGGAATTAGGTTGTCCTTTACTCCATCCACTATTAGGTTCATGTCTAAGATTTTGGTTTCTTTGAATTTATCTTTCTCTGTTTCATCAGGCTTCTTGACTTTTCCTTAAACAAGATTTAAAACTTTGTGCTTTTCGAGGATAAGATCTATCCTCTTTTTCCATGCCCTGTAGTTGGAGGCTCCTTCTAGCTTGTTTTCTCCCTTCATTGAAGTTGACATAGTTCCCGTAGACAATAAGCTTCTCTTCTTATATAATCTTTTTCCTTAATGACCTTTGTTTGATCCCCTTTTCTTCAATAGATCTTCAACCTGCCTTTTTCCTTCTTCTTCACCTTAGCTCTGATACCATGTTAGAAAATCAGAAAGTTAAAAAGATTTTCTTATGTTGATACTTACTTGTGATATATTTGAGTTCTTATTAACTTTCTTATGTTCTTTTATCTTTGTTTCATCAATCAATTATCAAAATCAAAACACAAAGATCAAAGACACCAAATGTAGGCACTCTTCCAAGGCTAAAACCCCTATATAGGGGAAAACCCAATCAAACTCTTCTAGTAGCAAATTCAAATTGAGATAGACCAAGACCCTAAACCCAAAGGCCTTCCTCCTCCACCAAGCCGGTCATTCGATATAATTCAGCAACCTTCAATAGTCCCTTCTTATCCAACAACTATAACCCAACAACAACCCATAATTTCAGTCCAACTTCAATATTATGTTTCGACCCCTCCAATAGCTTCACACGTGAGAGAGAGAGAGAGAGAGATAAATTTGACTTATTGTGCTTAATAGAGACCTCCTCCTTCACTAGCCCTTTTCCTCTTCTTCCCTTGAATTTTTCACTTTTTTTGGCCCCATAAGTTTCAGATAGAACTTGATGAGAGAGTGCTCCAAATGAGATCAATTGTTGCCTTTATATAGGAGTTTTTGCCCCTCAGTTAGGCTGACTTGGTGGAAGAGGCGTAGAAGACCTAATTTAGATTAAAAATAAATTTATTTCTTGACAAATAGAGCCCAAGAAGGGTTTACATGATGACATGGATAAGTATACTTGACATAAACCCTAGAAACCTTCAATGGAGGCTTTGACCTAAAAACAATTGACCCAAGCATGAAACCCATTCTTTAATATGTCAATTTCTCTAATAATAATTTTTTCTTTCTTTCTTTTGACAATTACATTGCATCATGACTCAAATATAATTATGAAGATCGACACTAGTTACATTCTTCAACATTGGCCATTGGTTTTGCTTTTCAAGGAGGAGATCTAGTGTTTGAGAGCATCAAATATTGTAAAAATCATAGTTGAGTTATTTGAGGCCTTTGAAGGGTTCTCATTTCTTGTAACTTTAATAAAAGAACTAATTTTTCTTGCGGGAGCTTGGGAAGCCTTCCCATGGTATCCCACTTCCTTATTTAAGAGGGAGTAAGTATTCTCGGGTGGCTCACTTTCTTTAGTTTAGTTTCTGATTTGTTCAACTAATTTACTTGTATGCATTGCCTCATTCACTGATCTAATCTAGTTGTGCATGTTTAACTCATAGCCTTAACACATAGCACTCGCATTTTTCTATTTTGCAATCAAACTTGTCAATCCATTCACTTGTATCCTGTGTTGTGTTATTTATTTTCCATTTGCTTAATTTATTGCGATGCACAACAAGCAAGGCATAGCATTTTCATTTCTTTTGGCAAGATAATGTTTTCATGGTTTCATGTTAACCATTAATTTGTATCTCAATTCATCCAGTTGCAATTTTATATACTTGTTTTGAAGTTTCATGCTCGTCTTGGTTTATTGGCAAACTTTGTATCTCACTTTTGAGCACATCTTTGGAGCACTTTTTACAGGTCCATTTACTTGCAACTTATCTTGAGCAATCTAATTGTGTACTTTTGTTTAGCTCATTCCATTTACAAGCAACTTTTTAGCTTATGATTTCATGCAATAATTGTTGTATCACATTGTTTTCATTTCTAAGCTTATGAGTTGATATCTTAAAGCATTGAGCTAATCTCCATTTCCATTGAGTTGTTGGTACATGTCCTTTTGAGCACCATTTCAAGGTTAATATCATTGTTGTATCTCTATTTGAAGCACTTTGTCATCAACATATCTCATAGGAAGCATCTCACTCATTTTTAGGCGTTTCACTTCCATACTAAATTAGACTTGCATCTCTAAAAAACTACCTCCAAGCATAAGTTTGGTTGAATAGAAATTCTAGGATAATTTTTTTTTTTTTTTTTTCTTTCACCTAGTACGAAGTAAGGTTAGAACGTGTGACCTCATAGTTCTCTTGTGGCCGAGCCTTTGTACGAACGAAGATGCATGGACTGCAAAGATCCTGGGCAGGGTATCGTTAACGAAGGACTAGTGCCTCCTCGACCCATCTTCCTTGCAACTCACCCGAATCTTTACCTTGTGGAAAGAATTTAAAAGGGAAATTTGTCATTGTAGGCTAGGCATTTATATTTAAAATCAACCAAGATAATTGCATCTCATATAGACTAGTTTTTAGCATCATCTCATCAAGTTGATTTATGAGCATTTTCTATCACTTGCAGTACCATTTTACATACTTGTCATCTTGAAGTTTACTTGCTCATGGTTATTTGATGTTCTATAATTCTATTTGAGCATTTCCCTTATAATTGCAAGTTCCATTTACTTTTGCAAGTTATATTTTCATTTCTCATATTTCATATCTTGAACTAACATTTGTTTGGCAATTTTCCCATTCTAGCAATTTATTGTATCTTGAAAGACACTTTATGTGCAAGTATTGTGATTTCACTTTGAGCATATTATGTTTTTCACATATATTGGCACTGGTCTAACTATAATTTCCTTGCAAGATTCATCTTGTTGAAATTCATTTGCTTTCATCTACATTGTTGATACTTATATGCTCATGGTTATTTGTAACTTGTTATCATTTATTTGCTTTCAAGTTATCTTTCAAATATTGAATGGTGAACATTCTAATCAATGTACTAACTATCTCCTAGAAACTTGTTACTTAAACAAACCTTCCTTTATTAACCATTCTTAGGGACGACCCCTCTTAGCTTAACTAGGAGAGAGCTTTAACAGAGAGAGTTGGGATTAGGTGACAACCCCTTCTCTAAGCTTTTCCACCAAGGTCACACCTTGTGGGGTTGAGGATTTCCCCACATTAACCTAGGTGTGTAAGCTAGGCAACAACACTCCCCAATTTTCCAAGAACGTCCTCCAATAGAATTTCCCTGAAATTTTCTCCTAATCACCTCCCAAAGTGGTCCAGGGACAAGAAAAAATAGTTCAGAATATAGACATCATCCACTATCCTCAGCCCCCTGCATTATATTTTGCATTGTGCCCTCAAATCTGTTAATCATGCCTAATAAAGACATTGCAGTCTTGTTTGACCTTACTTGTTCAACAGCAAGCCAGTCCACATATGCAACATTGGTGTCAGATGGATATTGTGTCTTCACACCAACTTGACCTATGTGCCTTACCTCCCCTGTTGTTGTAATTAATTTCTCAGTGTCTTCAATTGGTTTGCTATGTGTAGTTCTAACAAGATTTTCCTTGAGCTTAGATTTGAGGACAAAATATATCTCATCTTTGTAGAAGACGATTCATATTCCATCTTATACCAGTCATCATGAATGAGTCCATCCAATATCTCGCAAGCAAATTTATTCTTGGAGTACTAAGAGATGGTCTCTCCAATCTCTCAAGAATGTGTCGTGTTCTGCATGCCTGACCTCATTGGGTTGTAAGTTGTGATGTGTAGTTCTACAAACTGACATGCAAGTGACCTCTCCTTATTTGGGTATAACCTCCATTTGCTAAGTTGTGACAATGTGAGGACTACCATTGGTTGTGCCTCTCAAAAATACCTTGTTGCCCTTTGGGTCTCGAAATTCCATTTCCATCATTTACTAGTTCATTACAATTCTCCCTAACGAGTACAACCATTGAACTCTCGGCACCATGTTAGTATATGTCAATTTTATCACATAAAAATCATTAGTAAGCATACACTTACCCAAAGTGATGCTCAACTTTGGAACTACCTAGGTGCATGTCATATGATATCCATCAGTTGCTCTCACTTTGAAGCCCTCAATTTCCTAGACAGGGACGCCTCTCCTTACCACTATGGTTTCATCAATAAAGTTGTGTTTCTCCACCATCTATCAATGCCATGACACGTTGCCCTTGTATTGCGCCCTTGATTTTGAATGTGAGATATTGAGGTACTCCTGAGAGAGTGGTGATAGTACCTCCTTCAATTCTCGACAATGGCTTCCTCACTGGATTTGGGGGTGGTGCTTCTTCATGGATGTTGAGATCCTTGCTTAGTGGTTGCAATGTATCACTCTCACTATCCTTATCGGGCAGTACTTTAATGTAGTGAACATTACCTTTTCCCAAACATCGGTGACCTGGTTCCCATGGCTCTTTGCAAGTGAAACAAATCTTCTTTCATCTAAGCTCATTTTGAGCCTCTTCATCTAGTCGATCTATCTTGGTTTCGTTGTCCAGAGATATCTTCTTGTACTTGTCCTTTGGAATGACAAGTAGCATGGGTGGAGCCTGTTAGAAAATTTGAAAGGCAGAAAAATTTTGTTGTTCCTGATAATTACTTGTGATGTTTCTTATTATTATGATTCTTTATATCTTCTTTCTTTAGTTCATCAAGCAATTACCAAAAGTAGCAGCACATAAAACAATAGACACCAGATGTAGGCACATGCCAAGGAAAAACCCCCTCGAGGGGAAAACCCAATCAAGATAATTATTCCTTTAAATAGTGTTCTTTGAGACTCTTCGCCCTAGACCAAGACCAAACCTTCCCTCCACCCCAAGTCAGCCTCTAGAATTTTGACCTCTTTCCAACAACTTCGACTATGCAGCAGCTTACTACAACTGGCAGCTTTCGGCAACAGAGAAACTTGGAAGAATTTGATCTCCCAATCCAAGACATGAAACAGAGAAAGAGAGACAACAAAATTTCGATTTTTCGTCTCTCCTTAGACTTCCCCAAACTCACATTCACTTCGGCTCTTCGGCAGTAGACTTCGCACATTTTCCCAGCTACAAGGCAACTTCGCACTTCTTCCTAGCTACAAGAGATTTCAAACTTGTGTGAGAGAATGATGCTCCAAATGAATGTGATGAGCTTCCTTTTATAGGCTTCATGTGGGGTTGAATAGGGTTCTTAGGCCGACTTGACCTTCTCTTCGGCCGACATGGTGCGGAGATTATATAATTCATATTTGACTCAATACTTAACCTTTTTACATGATTCAAAAGCCCAAGAAGGGTCTCTTTAAAAGTACAATGACTCTATAGACTCAAAATAAATCCTAGAATTCATCAATGGGGACTTTGACCAAAAACATGGTGACCCAAGCATGAAACCCATGCTTTAATAAGTCTCAATGATAATAATAATAATTATTTTCTTTATTCTTTTGAAAAGTACATTACATAATGACTCAAGTACATTAATGAGGACAAAATATAGTTACATTTTCCAACACTCCCTCTTAACTAATGAACTATTCATAATGTACAAATACAATGGAAGATCTCAAACTATATGAACCATGAAAAACTTTGGGCACCGCAATGCCATGGACTAGATTCCTGACAAGGGCAATCTATCCAAGTGGTCCCTCGATAATTTAGGCACTGCAATACCATGGACTAGATTTTTGACCAAGGCAGACTATCCAAGTGGGAATAAGATGGACTCAATCTTTCAGCCCCTTTAAGTATCCTCGGGCTTACTTTCTAACCATCACCCAAAAATCCAGGTGTGTGTCCAAAATAGAGCTCAAAAATCAACACCACCTTTCCAACTTTGTGACCCAAACATCAGCACAAAATGCCAGCCAGATGTCTTCCCATGCAATGCTTCACTCACAAATCCTCAGCATCCCTTGATCCAGCAGATCAAGAATGACCAATCTCTCCCAATCAAACTGACTGGTAACCAACATGCTATCAAATCCTTCGAGAGATTCGCTTGTCCAAACAAAACCCCAATCAATAATATACTTTCATATGTACATAATCAAACACAAACCTCTAGGGTCTTTCAAACAACTTTGATGTTGCTTCTCAATTTTCCATAGTAGGACTATCAATCGAATATTTGATAGAAGATTCCTCAATCATATGTTTTTCTTCCTACTTCCCATGCAACAACATATCCTCCAAAATTCGTTCTTCATTTAACATCAAGTTATCCCCTCCCTCTCAACCAGAAAGCATCTCTCTATCCGGACTTCCTCTTAATCTTAGGAAGTTATTTTCTATTCATGCTTTCTTAGGGAGATCAACTTCCTTTTTTGTCATCAGAGAATATTTCGTGGCTTCCAACCATATCAAAATTATCATCATTCTTATCATGCTTATCACATTAATGAGCCTCTTCACCATATTGAAGATTGTGTGCCTGCACAACTTAAATAGAAAGTACAACCAAGTCTATAGAAGCGTGATGCTAGCCATATCAGAATTACGGAAGCATTTCATTTTCATATTAGATACCCAAATTTAATTACAAACAAGAGACATAGATTCTTCATCATCTTGCTAGGGACTTTTGTCACACACCCTAAACTACTTCAGAATAACTTCCATTCCATCTAGATTTTTAATGTCACTTCCAAAGGTATGACATACCTTCCTTCAACATATAGCAAACCATAGAAACAATTCAAAAATATAGATCTACAAAGCATCTGACAACCTTTCAAAATACATACGTTAGACTTCTCACTAGGGATTCATACAAATCCTAGATTCCATACAAACAAATCACTCAAAGTTAATCACAACTTAGTCATTAACATGACCAGCTTCCACTAGGGTTAGTTGCAACCCCTAGATTTTCAATCAACCATCAAATAGCCACTAACATGACCAACTACCACTAGGGTGTTGGTCCAAGTGCACAGCAAAATTAAATAAACACACAGCAGAATATCAAGCACATAAACACAAGAGTTTAACGTGGTTCACCCAACCAATCTGGGCTACGTCCACCAAACATAGGCATCAGGAATTTATTAAT
>APFE030855178.1:36923-48536 GCA_000404065.3 Pinus taeda | reverse complement strand
TGCAACTACATCATCAAACTCAATAGTTTCTGATGAACTAAGACTTATAGAAGTAACAAAATGATCCCATGACTTGGGAAACGAGCACAATAAAGTAATAGCTTTATCCTCAGATGGCATTTTTACTTCTATACTTTGTAATTGCACAAGAAGAGTATTAAAAGCATTTAAATGATCAACAGTTGATGTACCTTCCTTCATTCGCAAACCGTACAACTGTCGCTTCAGGAGAATCCTATTGGTTAAGGATTTGGTCATGTACAGTTTCTCTAGTTTTGTCCACAAACCAGCAGCTGTTGTCTCCGACACAATATTAAACAGGACATCATCAGCTAGACATAGTCGAATATCACTTATTGCTCTTTCATCCATCTCGGCCCACTCACTATCTGTGATGTTGCAAGGCTGTTTGGACTTGCCCAACAACGCCTTTGCCACGCCATGTTGGACAAGCAAATCATGCATCTTCACCTTCCAGATCTCAAAATTATTCTTGCCATTAAATTTCTCAATTTCAAACTGGGCACTTTGAGTTTTCGCCATTTGTATCAAAAAACACAATAATCTCCAATACCAATGTTTAAATACCATCAATTAAAAAAAAAAATTGCCTATGCCTTTAAAACAAAATATCTTCCGTTTGCACTTCACACAAAAAATTTCTGCCAATGCCTTTGTACCTTTGCCTTTAAAAAATTTGCATTTGCTGGGCAAGTTACATATTTTTAAGATCACCACCAAAAAAAAAAAAAATTTCGTTTTCTTAGCTTCTGGCTCAAACAAAATTTTTCGTTTTCTTAGCTTCTAGCTCAAACAAATATTCATACGCACAGGTAGAATGTTATCTGCCATAAACAAAAAACTAATACCAGGCTCCGTGCCACATAATATCTCAGGCAAAATAATACCTCCGCGCCACAGATAAACAACCTCAGCAGTATATCCCCACCAACAAAATCAGCATAATGAGAAGTCGAATAATATTTATTATGGAGTGGGCAGAAAGCAATGCACCTACCTTTGCTACAGCGTGCACCTTCACCAGCGTAGTCAGCACGCAGGCGGTCTCCAAGGTTACTTTGTGTTCCTTGTCGTAAACAGTTTCAAGCTTGGAGATTCAATGCAGACAGTTGAAAGTCCAACACTGGGTAGCAGAATTATTCATTCATGAATTAGAGTGTCGTGAACCTTTGCATATACTAACAAGCTCCAATATAAACTATACAATGGCATCGTAAAATTGTAGGCAAACGCCTTGTAAAACACCATACTTACAAACTTTGGATTACATGAATTAACGTGCACACCAAAATGAAAAGGGTAAGGATGAAACATTCCAATCAAGCTGGGATAAGCGGCAATGTAATTGTTCAATTCATTTCTTGTAGCTCTCATTCACAGTTGATTGACCACAATGCCGAGAAAACCTCTCCAAAGTGCCTTTGGTGAACCAGCTGGGAGAAACATCCTGATAAGCAGGAACTTCTAGTTTGATGAAATGCCCGTGGTCTCCTCGTGCAACCTGCTCTTCCGCTGCCCTTAGAGGTGTAATGAAAGGTGTTAGAAGCTCTGACGCAAGCTTGTCTGTTTCGCTTCCTGCATAAGCTAACAGTTCGCACCAGCGCTCCAGCACCAGATAGTCTCCACGCAGGTATAGAACTTTTGCTCAGTGCTCATCCACGATCTACACGCAGCAGCAAACATCCACGCACCAGCACTAATCCATGACCAGCGCTCAGCTGTGCTCCAACATCGCTCTGATACCAATTGTTGGTCCAGGTGCACAGCAAAATTAAATAAACACACAACAGAATATCAAGCACATAAACACAAGAGTTTAACGTGGTTCACCCAACCAATCTGGGCTACGTCCACCAAACATAGGCATCAGGAATTTATTAATCAAATTGGAGATTACATCAAGAAATCCTCACAAAAACCTCTCACTTTCTTAGCAAACCATCCGAATGGTTGCCTGTTATATAGCATAGAGAATCTAACAGCCTCATTAACTCACTCACATCAAATATAGGAGGCATTAACTCCCTCCCAACAACCTGGAGCTAATCTAGGAATTGAATGCTATTGTTGTCATCAGCTGAGATTTTTCCTATTTTGCTCCAAACAGAAAATCTCAACATAGGGTTAGTTGCAAACCCTATATTTTGATCAATCATCAATCTCAACCAAAACTCAAATTTCAACAATCTTTCACAAATCATATTGTCAACATTCATCAAAGATTTCTACTTCGACTAAGGTTCAACTCCAAAACCTTAGAATTCGATTTTTACAATTTCAACAATCTTACACAAATCTTAATCATCATATTTCAGAGATTTTACTTTGACTAAGGTTCAACTCCAAAACCCTAGAATTCCATTTTTCACAATCTCAACAATCATTAAATACATAGATCTCAAATTATTTCACACTAGACAATGTTACTACTAGGATTTAACTGCAGAACCCTAGGTTTTCATTTTCAACAATCATTTAATGGATTTCAGATTGTTATATCACACATACTAGACAGTTTAACTTCACTAGGGTTTAGTTACAAAACCCTAGATTTCCAAATATTGCCATCCTACAATCTCAGACAAGGATTTCCATTAAATCCTAAGACTCATGACCTCAACGACTAGGTCAACCCACATATCTGGGAATTCATAATCATTCAGAAGCATATCATATGTCCAACAACATTAATACATCTGACCTAGATCAAGCTGGGGTTTCAAGTTTCAACAAAAAGGGCACATCTATACATGCCTAGATTTCATCATCATGCAAATATATTTCATATCATGTGTTAGTCAAACCCAACTTCACAATGATCAATAAGAGTTAAGTACACAACCATCTTGATTACAATAGGGTTTGATCAAACAAACACACACATACCAAGGAATCATTTCTAAGATAGTATAAGGGTTTTTCTCACACATTCCACCAAACCCTAATGAACTAGGGTTTCAATGTAGAAACGTAGAAAACCCAACATAACCAAAACTTCAAAAGTTTGGGACTCTAGACCTTATCATTCAATCCTAACAAGTTAGGTTTTCTCAATCATACCAAAGTCCCAAACATGACATTATCAATAAAGAACTTCAAACATCATTTCACAATATCCCTAATCAGTTTTAGGGTTTCAGACAATCACAATATCATACCCTTCAGGCAGGGTTTTCCAGAACTTGTCTAGGGTTCTACATAATCAGTCAAGAGAATGAATGGGGTGGGTAGATTTATCAAGAGATGAATCACCCAAACAAGAATCACTAAGATTCAATATGGCTAATCATCACAATGTTAGTAATAGATTATCAAATGAATAATCCTTTCAATTAATGTATTTAAAGCATAACTTTGTTTCTTGACTAACCTTGTCTTGAGAGATCCTCCTTCTTGCAGATGCTTTCCCTAATCAAGACCATAGAGGGAGAAAGGTGATTATTATTTAATATAATCAAAACTAAATGAATACATGAACCCAAAAACTAAAAATACATGAGATACTTGTCTTTGGGAGTTGGTGGGGGCTTCCTCCAAAGATTGAGGGATACTTAGTAGTGTAAGTCCCTAATGTTGAGTTCTTCAGGCTTGACTTTCTTTGAGTCTCCTTCAGCAAAGTTGGCTTGATCATGTTAGCACTACTATACAAAAGGATAAAAATGGATCCAAAAACACTCCCAAAGTCTGCAAATCTACTTAAAATCATGCCAAGGGATCCATGCATGCTGTTGAAATCTTGAATTTTTGTCAAGGGTCATCCACCGATCGAAA
The DNA here is from genome assembly GCA_000404065.3 of Pinus taeda. Lineage (NCBI taxonomy): Eukaryota > Viridiplantae > Streptophyta > Pinopsida > Pinales > Pinaceae > Pinus > Pinus taeda. Next base: position 44,744 of record APFE030855178.1, on the reverse strand, counting down.
TAGTTGCAGACGAAAAGCCTTTTGAGGGTCGGTAATACACTATCGGGAGTCGGAAACACTACAAAACCATCAAAAAACCCATAGGCGCAGGCTTAAACGATGGTGGCACAGTACCTGTTAGATCTGGCCGGTCAACGACCTAGATCTAATCGACAGATCGCAATCGGCATAGGTAGGCAGGGTCAATCGGCGCGAACAGGAGAGGCATTACTGATCAACGATGGGCAATTAAATATGAACCATCGATCACACACACAAATATAATGGCCCACATCTAATCGACAGATCGCAATTGTAGCTTCTAGCAGGTCCGTTTTAAGCCATGTTTATAACATCGCCGATCGTCGCTGACCAATTTCCCTATCGGATGCGATATTTCTATTAATCACGCTAGAATGGGTAGTCGGGTCCACAGCAATGTTGCAATCAGCGGTTTCAAAGGGACGATGGCAATGGAGATCAACGATTAAGCGAGGACCGTCGATTACGCTGGCAGATCAATGGCTCACGTCGCATCAGTGTATCGCTATCGACAAAACCAAAGGGGCACAACCTTTGTATGTATATGTGCGTGATGCGATAAGACCCGGACCCGATGGGTTTCAGAAGGGAAATTTATAATTTTTGAAGTCTACCAAAGGAAATTTTTCGTGTTTTCCAGCATTTTTCATGAATTTTCAAATACAAAGGGAAGCAAAGGAATCGATCGGCTGCGATATGCGGCAGCAACCTGAAAAGCAGACCCAATAAAATGATTAATCATGCTTAAGGATTTTTGAAGTCTGAAAGAAGCAGAATGGGCGGGATTTCTCAGTGTTACAGCGTTTTCCGTTTACAACAAAAAAAATCATTGTTAGGCATTTTCAAGATATCCAAAGGCCCAAATAGCCATCCCATCACCTAAAGAGGGCGAGAGATAGATACAGAGGGTTGGAACCAGAAAGGCGACAACACAATGATGCAACCCACAACAGAAGTGATCAACGAACCTAGACAGCACAACATAGCCAAATTCATACTCCCGAAAGGACACAGGTGGCTAGTGTTCAGCACTCGGCGCAGTTATTTTTCAACCATCGCATTCAACAAGAAGAATGGCCGAGAAGGGAAAGGACATGCCTCGAGCAGACCAATGCATCTAACAGTTATGGGATGTCATCCCATACAATACTCCAGTTACTTGAGAAGACTGCCGAGCAACATAAAAGATCAAATTTATTCATTAAAGCAGCAGGTTGGAGCAGAGACCCATATCAGCCAATTAAAGCGGTTGGTGGTCCATTATGACCCCTCCATGCATGGAGCAGCAAAGAAATTTTGTAATTAAACTCTATATATACCCAAAAAGCAAATGTAATTAGGGTTGATGAATGTTATTTTGTTGTAAGCTTCAACTTCTGGAGACTATTACTATTGTGATACCTGTAGCATCTGGTCCTCATTTTTAGCTAATGCAAGCTTCTTTTGATGTTAATTTCTCACTTTCCACTTCTTCTTCTTTGTTCTAGGTTGTGCTTGTTATGCATTTATTCATGTGCTGTAGATGTTTAGCATTAGAGGGGCTGTCATCCCACCTTTGTGTTTGAATCTAGCATGTATCATTGAATTTGTATGCAAGTTTCTGTTGTTTTAATGCCAGAGAGCTGTCATCCTGTCTATGCATTAGATAATAGATTTACAGACCTCTTTACTGGTTGCAATCGGCCATCACGTGGTCTTTTGCATCTGCTGGTGTGGTCAATATTCTCCATTTCCACTAAATCCTCAAACTGTGAGTAATTGGTGGTCTAAAGCCTTGTAGTCTGGGGGTGTCCACCCATGTCTGGGGTTAAGCATAGAAGTGGTTATCTGGCTTGAATATGCAGCATTTCTTTCATTCATCCACCATATTTCCAACATTTTTGTTGAGTTTGTAATGTTCCCGAGCATCTCTGATATACAACCTAGGAGAGTTTCTTGGGGTGATAACATTAATTGGCGCTGTTGCTGGGGAAAGGAGATTGAAGCTCAGCTTCCTTGGGAAAATGACACAGTTCCAGATTTTGATGACAGACAAAGTTTGGACACATTTTTGGTTGTAATCATCTGTCTGGTGACTCTACTGGAGGACCTACTTGGTGGCGACTCCACATTTCAGTTCTGACTCAGTTTGTGAGGCATGCTCGAAGAATTTTTTAGAAATAACCAGCTGAACCAGTGCCTGATCCTGAGAAGATCGTTAAGCAGAAGAAAGTATCGTAGAAAGGAGCACCAGGATCAGGTAAGCCTTAAAAGTTCCATGTATCTCTGTTAGTGAAGTAGTCACCTTCGAAGATTCATTCAGCTCCTCAGTCATTCATTTCCCCTTCGGACCTCAGTTGAAAGAAGCATCCATGTTGTCCATCATATTCCTCTGTCTCTGTCATTTTTTTCATTGATTCATATCACTCAGTCTACCAGTATCCTTTCATATACCCCAGTCATGTCAGGTCAGCTAGTTCCTACAAGGATAGAAAGAATAGTTGCTGCCAGGTATGGACCTCTGGTCTTGCCTGTTCCTCTAAATGCCATGCCTGCTGGAGACTGTCAGGAATACATGCCGAAGTTTATTGGTGCGGAAGGAGTATCAGCTAAAGGGCACCTCGAGTCCTTTTATAACTACGCTGATAACCTGGATATCTATGAAGAGGATGTGTGGATGAGGGTTTTTGTCCAAAGCCTAGATGGGGAAGCTAGAAAATGGTTCAGTGAATTACCCCCTAGGTCCATTGCAGACATTGAGGCCCTAGATGATGTGTTTTTAAAGCACTGGGGGGATAAGGAAGATTTTCTCTATGATCATACTGAGTTTGGGAACTTTCAGAGGGATGGGCTCTCATCATCCTCGGATCATAAGATCGACGAAATGGCCAGGATGATAGAGTTATTGGCCTTTGAAGTTTCCAAGTTAAGAGTTGAGCAGCATTCAAAGGTGGAGCAGTTGCAGATTCTGCAAAGAAGCAAAGATACAAACGAAGACAAAAGGGTAAAAACCATTTTTCAAGATATAGTCATGGAAGAGGAGTTGTTCGAAGAAGAAGAGGAGGTCCATGGTTGGGAAGATAAGGGTAATGCCCCCTTCTTGACTAGAGCTGCTTAGGAAGAAGCATTATCCAGAGGAACTGCTGGTCAGTTTGTTGTACCTGCAGAAAAACAAGCTTATCAGCAGAGGCAGCCAACAGCAGGTCCTACCATCCTTGAAGAAGCTGAGCCCAAAGCCATTCCTTCTTCCCATGACTATACAGATTTGCAAATTCACCAGCCTGCCAGTGTCCCCAGCCCAGTGATCAAAAATGGAGAAGAAAGCTCCCCATCATCTTTTGCTTCTTTGTCTGTTCAAATGAAAATCCCTCAAAGTTGCCCCCGGAACACTGAGGCAGGTCATGATTCAAGGTCTAAGGTTGATACTGATCACCTCAGTCTTGATACTTTGATGCCTGCCCTGGTGACCTCCACACAGATTAAAAGGACAACTTGTCAGATGACAGAGGAAGAGGGTGCATAGTACTGGGACTCCTCCTTGGATGAGGAATGTCCTGAGAAAGATAAGGGAGCAGATGATGCCTCTGTGTCCCCTACACAAGAACACCTTGGTTCACCATTCATATTAGTTGTGCAGACCACAAGTGACACAGAGAAGTACACATAAATCATTGCCATTCAACAGGTGTACAAAGGCTCCCATGAAAAACATCCAAGGACGAGAATACATAGAAAGGGGATGAAATTTGATCCATATCTACCAGATGAGCCCAAATGCCCTAAACTTTTTGAGGTAGAGGATCAAATAAATCTAGTTTTGCTGATCTATGATGAACCATCCGAGAGAAGGGAAAACATTTTGATGGCCCAACAGTTGGCCAATTGCCGAATTTTTTATGATTGTAAGCATGTCCTTTTACAGGTTTTAGTGTAGACTTAGTAGACTCCATGCCCAATGGAACACTAGGAATTTTTCTAATTTTTTTTTCATCAGGAAGGAATTGATCTGCAGGTTCTTGGGACCTCACAGGGAGGATCTCATCCCTAGAGGGAGCCAGTGTTAGCGTTGTTATACAAAAGGATAAAAATGGATCCAAAAACACTCCCAAAGTCTACAAATCTGCTTAAAATAGTGCCAAGGGATCCATGCATGCTATTGAAATCTCCAATTTTTGTCAAGGGTCATCCACCGATCGAAATAGTTGCAACCAAAAAGCCTTTGGAGGGTCAGCAATACACTATCGAGAGGCGGAAACACTACAAAACCATCAAAAAACCCACAGGCGTAGGCTTAAATGATGGTGGCACAGTAGCTGTTAGATCTGTCCGGTCAACGGTCCAGATCTAATCGACAGATCGCAATCAGAATAGGCAGGCAGTTTCAATTGGCGCGGATAGGAGAGGCATTGTCGATCAACGATGGGCGATTAAATATGAACCACCGATCTCGCACACAGATCTAACGGCCCACATCTAATCGGCAGATCACAATCGCAACTTCCAGTAGGTCCCTTTTAAGACATGTTTTATAACATCGCCGATCGCCAATGACCGATTGCCCTATCGGATGTGATATTTCTATTAATCACGCTATAATGGGTAGTTGGGTCTGCAGCAATATTGCAATCGGCGCTTTCAAAGGGGCGATGGCAATGGAGATCAACAATTAAGAAGGGACAGTCTATTGCGCTGGTAGATCAACAGCTCACATCGCATTGGGTATCGCTATTGGCAAAACCAAAGGGGCACAAATTTTGTATCTATATGTGCGCGATGCGATAAGACCCGGACCTGATGGGTTTCAAAAGGGAAATTTATAATTTTTGAAGTCCGCCAAAGGAAAATTTTCATGTTTTCCAGCGTTTTTCATGAATTTTCAAATACAAAGGGAAGCAAGGGAACCAGTCGGCTGCGATATGCGACAACAACCTAAAAAGTGGACCCGATAAAAGGATTAATCATGCTTAAGGACTTTTGAAGTCTGAAAGAAGCAGCATGGGCAAGATTTCTCAGCGTTACAACGTTTTTCATTTACAACAGAAAATAATCAATGTTAGGCATTTTCAAGAGATCACAAAGGCCGAAATAGCCATCCCATCACCTAAAAGAGGCCGAGAGACAGAGACAGAGGGTTGGAAGAGGAAAGACGATAGCACAATGATGCAGCCCATAACAGAAGTGATCAAGGAACCTAGACAACGCAACATAGCCAAATTCATACTCCCGAAAGGATGCAGGTGGCCAGTGTTCAGTACTCGGCATAGTTATTTTTTCAACCACCGCATTCAACAAGAAGAATGGCCGAGAAGGGAAAGGACGTGCCTCGAGTAGACCAGTGCATTTAATAGGTATGGGATGTCATCCCATACGATACTCTAGTTACTTGAGAAGACTACCAAACAACAGAAAATATCAAATTTATTCATTAAAGCAACAGGTTGCAACAGAGACCCATATCATCCAATTAAAGTGGTTGGTGGTCCATTATAACCCCTCCACGCATGGAGCAACAGAAGAATTTTGTAATTAAGCTCTATATATACCCAAAAAACAGATGTAATCAGGGTTGATGAATGTTATTTTGTTGTAAGCTTCAACTTCTGGAGACTGTAACTACTGTGATGCCTGCAACATCTGGTCTTCATTTTCAGCTAATGCAAGCTTCTTTTGTTGTATATTGCTCACTTTCCACTTCTTCTTATTTTTTCTAGGTTGTGCCTGTTATGCATTTATTCATGTGTTGTAGATGTTTAGCATTAGAGGGGCTTTCATCCCACCTCTGTGTTTGAATCTAGCATGTATCATTGAATTTGTATGCAGGTTTTTGTTGTTTTAATGCCAGAGAGTTGTCATCCTGTCTGTGCATTAGATAATAGATTTACAAACCTCTTTACTGGTTACAGTTGGCAATCACATGGTCTTGTGCATCTACTGGTGTGGTCAGTATTCTCCATTTCCACTAAATCCTCAAACTGTGAGTAATTGGTGGTCTAAAGCCTTGTAGTCTGGGGGTGCTCACCCATGTCTAGGGTTAAGCATAGTAGAAGTGGTTATCTGGCTTGAATATGCAACATTTCTTTCATTCATCCACCATATTTCCAATTTTTTTTTTGAGTTTGTAATGTTCCCAAGCATCTCCGATATACAACCTAGGAAAGTTTCTTGGGGTGATAACATATCCCTTCCTCTCTTCTTATTCTTTGGATTCTCGAGACAGTCACTCTTGTAGTGACCCTTCTTATGACATTGATAACACTCTATCTTGGACATGTCAACTTTCTTCCTTGGTCCCTTTGATCTCTTTCCTTTATGATGAGCAACGTAAGCATTTGATACTCCTTTAGGATTGGTAACCATTGAGATCCTTGGTTCTTCTTGACTGCAGGTAGTCCATAGTTCTTCAAAGGTGGGAGCTACCTTCCAACTACTGAGACCTGCAGCAAAAGCACCCCAAGAGGGTGGAAATCCTAATAGAGCAGAGATCACAAGTTCTTTGTCTGAAACAATCTCATCGATGGTCAAGACATCATCCTTGAGTCTAGCTATCTTCACAAAGAAGGTTGCCACAATGTCTTCTTTAGTCATCTTCGTGGTCCTTAGCTCATTCTTCAAACTTGCTGTGTGCCCAATGTTCTTGTTGGGTCCCTATAATACTAGTGATTACCCCATTACTATTGTAGTTGTACCCCTTATTAATATTGTTGTGCCCCTATTGCCCCTATATTGTTATTACTGTGCCCCATAGAATCCCTCTATTGTTATTTTTGTGGCTTTATATTATTATTGTTAGGTCGGCTGGGTTATATTGTAACTCCTTAGGCTCCTATATATAGAAAGGAGGTTTTGTCTTTTGAATCATCAAAGAATTGTTCATTTATGTAATGTAAAGGAGGTTTCCCCCTCGAAGAGGCTGAATTTTAAGGCGTTGATCTATCTTTTCTATCTTTTCTTGAGCTGGTTTCATAACATTTGGTTATCAGAGCTTTGGATTCTAGGGTTTCGCTGCTCCAAACAGGTCATCGTGGCATTTTCGCTATAACTTTTTTTCTGCGACATTTCAGAAGCTAAAAAAAAACCCATTTGAGAAGACATCGCGCTGAATCTCGGGTCCAAATTTCAAATCTTTTTACTCTATATTTGTGGAGATATGATCTAAGGAAGTTGGTCTTTTTGCAGACTCCTGAATTACATTCCAAACTGGTGACCTGGGGAAAATCATCATAACTTTTTCTCTGAGCATTGGATTGAAATTTCGTAAGAACGTGCAGAAAGAAGATGGACTATAGTTTCTTGTATATATTCTTTAGAGCCAAAGGTCGAAACAGTGACTCGTGGCATGTCGTACAAGTTTGCTCTACTGAACTAGTCTACAATTAGGTCACTGTGGGAGATTTCGCATAACTCTTCCTTGGAGAATCCAATTTGGATCAGACAGGTGGCATTGGAAAGAGGACATAAAGGGCTACCACAGGTTACAATTTCAGGATTGGATGATCTGAAAGTACAGAGATACATCAGAGGCAATATCGAGCTCCTACAAAGTGAAACAAAGGTGTGTAGATTCTTTTAAATTTTTGCTTAAGATTGGTTTGAAAATTTATTTTGAAGGAATTCAAAGGGCTAGTAGAGCATTATTATCAGTAACTGATGCCCCGAGGAAAGAAAATGAAAACACCTAGTAAGGAAGCTGAAAGCTCTAGCATGACTCATGAAGAAGAAGAAGAAATGCTATATGATATATCAAAATTACAAGAACAAGTGCAACAAGTGTCACTTGCACAAAAAGCAACAGAATCTAAGATGGATGGTTTAAGGAAAGAT
>APFE030855178.1:0-29954 GCA_000404065.3 Pinus taeda | reverse complement strand
ATTTGAATCATCAAAGAATTGTTCATTTATGTAATGTAAAGGAGGTTGCCCCCTCGAAGAGGCTGAATTTTAAGGCGTTGATCTATCTTTTCTATCTTTTCTTGAGTTGGTTTCATAACAGTTCTTAATAGTAAATAGCTTCGACAAGGCTTCATACATTTCTTGAGCATGATTGTTGTTAGTTATGAATGGGACAAGATTGTTCTTTATCCCTTCTACCATTAGAGTCATGGCCACCAATTCTAATTCCCTATATTTCTCTTTGTCAACATCATTGGCTTCTTCTGTAGGGCTTCATTATATTTCCTCTTATCAAGTCCAAAACCTTGTTCTTTTCGAGGATTAGGTCAATCCTCTTCTTCCAGGACCTGAAGTTAGAGGCTCCTTCAAGTTTGTTCTCACCCTTGATTGAGTTAGACATCTTCCTTGAATATAATAGACTCCTTCCTTGAGATAATCCCTATGAATGGATCAAGTGCTTGAGACTGCCTTCTTCTTCCTTCTTCACCAAAGCTTTAATCCCATGTTAGAAAATCATAAAGGCAGAAAGACTTTTTTGTTCCTAATAATTACTTGCGATGTTTCTTATTATTATGATTCTTTATATCTTCTTTCTTTAGTTTAGCAAGAAATTACCAAAAGTAGTAGCACATAAAACAATAGACACTAGATGTAGGTACATGCCAAGGCAAAACCCCCTCATGGGGAAAACCCAGTCAAGATAATTCTTTCTTTCAATAGTATTATTTGAGACTTTTCATCCTATACCAAGACCAAACCTTCCCTCCACACCAAGTCAGCATCCAGAATTTCGACCTCTTTCCAACAACTTCAACTAGGCAGTAACTTACAGCAACTGGCAGCTTCCGACAATAGAGAAACTTGGAAGACTTCGATCTCCCAAACTAGGACATGAAACATAGAAAGAGAGAGACCAAATTTTTGATTTCCGTCTCTCCTTAGACTTTGCCAAACTCACATTCACTTCAGCTCTACGGCAAGAGACTTCGCACCTTTTCCCTGCTACAAGACCACTTCGCACTTCTTCCCAGTTACAAGAGATTTCCGCACTTCTTCCCAGCTACAACAGAATTTCACACTTCTTCCCAGTGACAAGAGAATTCAAACTTCTATGAGAGAATGATGCTCCAAATGAATTTGATGAGCTTCCTTTTATAGGCTTCATGTGGCATTGAATAGGGTCCTTACGCTGACTTGATCTTCTCTTACACCAACTTAACCTTTTTACACGATTCAAAAGCCCAAGAAGGGTCTCTTTAAAAGCACAATGACTCTATTAACTCAGAATAAATCCTAGAAGTCCTCAATGGGGACTTTGGCCTAAAACATGGTGACCCAAGCATGAAACTCATGCTTTAATAAGTCACAATAATAATAATAATAAAATCTTTTCTTTATTCCTTTGACAAATACATTACATAATGACTCAAGTACATTAATGAAGACCAAACATAGTTACATTTTCCAACAAAGCCTTCACTTTTGGTGCTACACCTCCCATGCCTCAAGTCTTCTTGATGGCATCCTGAAGGGTTGCGAGATTGAATGCCTTAACCCAACCTTGTAGGGGTTCAGAGATTTCTGTCACCATGACTACGATTCGTTCAAATTTTGCAACAAACTCTTCGTGCGATTCGGTTTGCTTGAGTTGTGCCAACTCTCTAAAGTGTATATCCAGATTTTTCCAATCAAATCTATCGTCTCTATGTAAAGTCTACATAAGAATTAATGTTTGCATGTCCCAACATATACCACCAATCATGTGCTTCTCCTTCGAAGTGTAACATGGTGAATTGAATAACATCTATCTACTGCATGGGATTGAGTTGGAAATAGGTGTCCAACTTTTGCAACCAAGCGCTGGCTGAGCATTTTAATGACCCATCCAAGAGGGAATGGGCAGCTTCCCTACCTTTCACGCCAAACCTGGTTCTATTCTGATATTTGATGTTGCTATATTCCCGAAAAGGTTAGGGCTGCTCAAGTGTTCTCTTCTAGTGTTGCATACTCCCAAAAGTATTCATCAAAGACACTATTTTGCTCTGCTACTTCTTGGGTTGTTGTCTGTTGTGGGCTTAAAATTGAGGGAGCAAAGGTCTGTGACTCCTTCCACTGGTTGTCTGGTGGTTTGTTTGAGGAATAGCATTGGAGAAACCAGGGTTATGACTGTTGTTTCCCTTTATACCAACCCTATTATCTACATTCAACCCTCTAATACAAAGATTATTGATGGCCTAGACAATAACCTGAGCCATCTGTTGCTTCCCCTCCAGTAGCACATTGGTTATTTGATGTTGGAGTATTACATTTAGTAGGATACTATGATCATGATCCCCCTGCCTTATGTGATCTCTCATTGCTAGTTGATAGTTTTTCCTCTTTTTCCTTACAGTGATGTTGCTCATATCCTCCAAAAGCATGCAAAGCTCATGCATTCACAGTTGGAAAGATACTTGAGCTCTAAAACCATTGCAATGATCTAGGGAAATTTTCTAGGGTTTCTTAAGCAGTTAGGGTTTCCATCAATTTTTTGTCACCGGTACTCTAAAACTAATGCAAATAAAATTTCCAATAAACAATGCTATTTAATAAACCAATCAATTCAAACTATAATTTTACCATTCAACTATTAAAGAACTTGATAAAACCCAATTCCAATAGTCAACACAGTTGCAATCGTGTCCAAATTCAATTATGGTTTTAACCAAACTTATTTAATAATTCAAATGTACCTTGGCTAGCTACAAATCCGAGCCTATACTTTGATACAGGGCTGACTGAGAGTCCAAATAAGCTCAAGGATGCAACCACACTTCTTCGAGATGTCAACAAATGACTAGGTGGTTGATCGAACCCTTAACTGCTTCAATACTCCTTCAGCGTCAGTTCCAAACCTATGGCATTAACTCCAGAGGCTCGAACCTATTTCTAATCTTGTCTATGCTCAGTAAATGTTTTGACAGATCCTCGCGCTTAGCTCAATGACCACATAGATGCTTCATCCACACTTTCAATGCTAACGTTAGCACCACAATTGATTTGTCCTCTTCAATTTAGTTTTCTCTTCACTACATAGAGGTTGCACAAGGTTTGTTAAGAGGGGGTTTCATTCTGACCAGTTAATTAGCCTCAGTCTTGAAACCTCGCTCTGTCCAAAATTTGACTTAGGAAGACTTCGCTCAGATTTGACAATCTCACTCTATCCAGAACAAATCTCAGAGGGGATTCCTTCAAATTGAATGTGATTTGATCTTCCTTAGATCTGTTATACTAGCCTCTAGAGACTACAATCTACTTGAGCACATCTTGATTTTTCCACATAGAGAAACCCATGATAAATAAACTCAAGAAGATTTTGACCTGTCCAATAATTTAACCTCAGAGAACTTGTCCATCTTCAAAGTAGCTATGATACCATGTTAGAAATCCACACACCCCAAGTCTGGTCTATGCTCTTAGCTAGAAATATAAACACACTAGCAATACTCAACTTTAAAACAACTTACACGACGGAAATATAACAACAATCAGATCAATGATAGTACACAAGAGTTTAAAGCCCAAATTTGTTTCTTATCAATCCATTAATAAGAAGATCGTTGAGCTCCTATACCAGGAATAATGGCGCTTTATATCCCTGTACAAATGCCAAAATACAAAATTTATCCTTTGACCTAAACTACAGGACTGGGGCTTTTTCCTCTCAGCTTTTCTTGCACAAAACTATCAACACCTACAGAACTTAACTACACTGTTCTAGATCTAGTAGGGCCTAACATGCCCTCCTTAAATTATCAAACAACAAATTACATACTTGGGCATACTTATTTAGCCCAACGGTCCTCTACTGTCCATTGTTTTCCTTCAAAACTGCACTGTTGTCCCTTGCAGCCAACACTTTTCTCCTTTAGACAGCTCCGTGTAGCCCTCAGCAACTCTCGGCCTCCTTTTCTTAGCCCGTGACCTGCCTTAACAGGCCTCTTTTTGCCCCTGCAAGCTGCTACAACAACCCTTTACAAGCCACAACAGACCTACGGCCTATTCTCCTTTGCTGTGGGTGCCCTTTTTTGGCTTGCTGCAACCCTACAACCACTCTTCTTGCTCTTGCCTATGGATGGTCTGTGGCCTTCCCCTGGTTGTGGCATCCTTTAATCCTAAAAACCAACCCAACTCAACCACAGAAACTCGGCCTCCTTGCTTTCTTCTCCTGTGGCTCCTTTTGCTACTTGTGGCTAAGTCCTTTTAGCCCTCTTGTTGACCACACAAAAAGATTGTCCTTTGTGTCTCCTTGCCTTTGTATTTATCCTTTTCCAAGGGTTGTGAAACCCTAAGCGTCATGTCTCTGGGCCTCGCTGGCCAACCTGAGTTGACTTGACCCTTAAGCCAACTCATACTTAAATTAGATTATAAAACTCCTTTCTTCGGGTTCCAAGCCCACTCCTTTGGGTCCACAAGTTACAACCCCAAACAACAAACCAGAAAGCCCCACAGGGCTTTTCCAATGGGAAATACCTTCTGAGCTACCCAATTTCAACAATTCTTAGCAAACTTAAATTGGGACTAGATGTCCATTTCCAAAATGCTATAAATTAAATTACATAACCTTCCTCAATAGGGCTTTGCAGAATCCATTAAACCTATTAAAATAGACGTCCATTTGCATGGCAGAATAAGATTTGTTAAATCAACTAGAAAAGACAGCCATACAGATCAGTCTGTTTCTACCTCTGCACCCATTGTGTGTGAATATAACTACAGAGAATTTCAATTTTAACCATTCCATCAACATTTATAACATTCATCTTTCATGAAATCAAAGCCATAATTTTAATGTCCAAGGCCCATACGACTTTGTTTTGTCTACTAAACACTCACAACAAAATATATTTTGTCCTGTTTTGTTGGCGTTGCATCATTTGTAACTTGATTCACCAAGGAGTAGTTCACACTTCAGAGACAATACGAATTGATTTAATTGACAGGTTGGTGTGATTGTAAAAAGAAGCTCCCTATGCCTACTTCCATGTCAAACCACAATTCCAAACCCTGTGAACAATGGAACAAATTATGGTAGTGTTTTTTCAGTGTTTCCCAGGTAAGTCTGACCAGTAATCTAAGAAATTTCATAGTCTGTATTTTGAATCATTCTTTCAAGTTAATTAATTTTAAATATTAGCCTATGAAAAACACCTCTTCACTGAATACGTATTCGGCATATCTTTCGCATCAATATCACATAAGTACGACACCAGCAACAAGCCTTGAGCATAAGTACGACACCAGAACAAAATCCAAGCTAAACTTCACGGAATTTTTGGGTGAACTAGGAGCTGTGTTTCAAGAATACCCAACAAGAGCATTGATATGCGAATAAAGATGGTTCTGAAGTAGTTTAACGGCACTGATTTCGAGGGCAGATGTAAAGGAACTGCACTGAAACCCAATATTCTTGATACAATGGCTATCGTATTATCAGACGTCGAATTCACAGAGACTTCGTTAGTAAAATTTCCGTTTATCGCCTTGACCCCGCTTACGATTTTCGGTTCCAAAATTCGCTGGAAATATTGCTCCAGGGGGGACGAAAACGGTAAATGGCAGATCGAAAGGCAGCATTGCGACCATAAATTCACCGGACTCTCCGAAGCCAGGTGGATCGTCGATAAGGCCGGGGCTTCGGTGCTTGAAGAAATGCAACAACAGCACGGAACAAAAAAAATGCAATGGATAATGAAATTGATTTGTAAAAGAATTTAACAGTAAATGGCGGAGGTTGAACCGTTTTTGCAGGCATGGCGTATTTGCTCAACGGTCTCCTTTGTTCCATGACGATGCTGGTCAGAGGAATCGATGGAATTCGTTTGAAATATTGACCATCTCTTTGCTGGATGGGCCGGAGCACACTGAACTCGAGAGCTCGAACATCGAATGTTGGATGATTTTAAGCGTAAAGCCTAAATGTAAATGTAAACTAATCGGATTTTCATTACTTTTCCCATAAACATAGAGCAAACCTGCTCTGATTTGAATGTCTGGTATATTTTTTTTTAAAACAAATGAATGTTCGTTATCGTTTTCTTGGTCGGGTTGATTTAAATTTTATTAGATTTATTTAAATTTAAATAAATAAAATAATTTAAAACCAAATTAAATTAAATAGGTAATATTATGTTTGAAATAGATAAACTATGAGAAAAGGTGGTATGTTGAATTATTTTATATACTAAGTTACTTTTTCTTTCTCACACAAAAATGTTAGAAAAAACAAAATTTTTTGTTTTTTTCATGTGGTGATTATTATATATATATATATATTTATATATATATATTTTTGAAAAATCAGTTTAGATCCATCTTAATTTCAGATGTATAAGGGCTGGATTAAATTTCTTGCAACTGAGGAGAATTGATCATTTTGTGTTTTTGGTAAATTCATAATTTAGATGGAACTATGCTCGTTTAATTACTAGCAATTGCACCAAAACTTGCAAAGAAAATGTGGTAAGGCAATAACATATAAAACTAATTAATGTTTCTTTTCAGATTTTTTTCGCCTTCCCGAGCTCTGCAACCTGCTGCGTGCACTCACGAGCTGGTTGGTTGCATTAGGGCTGCGCCTCCTCTTCCATGGATGAGCTGGGCTCGTCCCAGGCTCCCCCCATCTTCCTATCGTCCTCTTCTACCGCTAAAGATGTCGTGTTCAAGACCCTTCTGGCTTCGATGCCAACCAAGAAAAAATCGAATGCTTCGAAGTTTGTAAAAAAAACTGGAAAATATATTGGAGGTCTCCCTGCCTCCGGAGGGGCCGATCAAGGTAGCTTTGTCACTGGCGGAGAGGGCCCTGGTAGGACATTTCACTGGCCTTTGGCCTTCTCCCAAAGCCATGGAAGCTTGGATCTGCAGGCACTGGAGACTGTTAATCAAGTAAAGTGTCACCTCGTATTTTCTAGGGCGAGGCTATTTTCTGTTTGAGTTTATTTCAAAAGAAGACAAGGATCTAATCTTCAGGAATGGGCCTTATTTTATGGGCCGTCAAGGTCTCTATTTGAACAGATGGACTCCCGACTTTGATCCAGCTGAAGATGTTCTGTCGGCAGTTCCAGTGTGGGTAAGACTTTCGAATCTTCCTGTGCATTGCTGGAACTGGGATTCCTTCCAACATATAGGCAACGCGTTGGGAAAATTCATAGATCGCCCAAGTACTAAGGAATAATATGACTGCGCTAGAATCTGTGTCGAAGTGGATCTAGAAGTGGGGCTGCCGAAGGCTATAAAGATAAATGCAGGGAGTTGGACTCATGTGCAAAAACTTGACTACAAGCAGCTTCCTTTCAAGTGCCGCAAGTGTCAGGAATACAGACAATTTGCCAAGAACTGTACCAAAAATGAAGAGGCGGTGCAAGGTAAGGAAGAAGGATGGAAGCACGTCAAAAGATCAAGGGCTAACCCCAAACCCTCAAATCCTCCTGGAGCTACAAAGGGAAAATGGCAGCAACCTTCTTCTAGTAGCCAAGGACCGCAACCAAAGGCACAAGAGAATGCGTTCGCCCCCCTTTCCTCAGCCTCAATTGAAGTGAAAGAAACAAAACAATAGCAGAAGGAGGCAAATAAGAAAGAGATCCTCGAAAACTCCAGGCAAGGTGAGAGTGCACTAGTAAGCCCTAAGGGAAAGGCTACAGAGATGGAAAAGGAAGAACAAGATTCAGAAGAATCTGAGGAGGAAGGAGAAATAGGTGAATCCCAAACATTGTCCCGTAGATCGACAAGAGTAAGGAAGCTTGACTGGGAAAAAAGAGAGAGAGAAACATATAAAGACAAGCTCAAAGGCAGTCAACCAATGTTGGAGAAGCTTCTCGCAAAAACACCAAAGATTACAAGAAGTGAGGGACAAGGCCCCAAAGGGGCCACCCAATCTCTGAAAGGTAAATAATGAATATTGTCTCCTGGAATTGCAGGCGGTTGGGGAGCAAACAAAAAGAAGAAGCTATGCGAAGCTTTATTAGGATAGAAAACCCAAATATCCTACTGATCCAAGAGACTGAGTTGGAGGAGAAGATCTTCCTCCAAGTAAGTAGGAATCTTTGGAAAAAAAGTGGAGGGCAGGTTGTCTCAACCCGAGGAGCATCGGGAGGGATGGGAGCTCTCTGGAATGAATCCAAGTTGGAATTGGTCAATGGAAAGCAAAATACTCACTAGCAGCTTATGCAATTCATAAGCAAAGAAATAAGGGAGACCTTTAGCCTTTTTAATGTTTATGTGCCGGTAAATGCAAGGGAAAAGAAGCAGTGTTAGGACTCAATCAAACTCATGGCTGAGGAAGAAACTATGGGAAATATTATCGTCGCAAGGGATCTGAATATAACTTTAAGCTCTTCCGAGAAGAGAGGTGGAAACATAGTAAGGGATTGAACGAGGGAATGGGTGGAGGACATCATGCAAGATTGGGATTTTCTCGACATCAAGCCCTTGAAAGGTAAGTAAACTTGGTCTAATAAAAGAATGGGTCCTGGCCATATTGCTGCACGATTAGATAGATTCCTTGTTCAAAGTTCCTATCTTCTCCTTGGTTTAGAAGCTAGGATGCTCATTCTGCCATGCAGCATTTCGGATCATAAACCCATAAGGTTGGAGCTCTCAGCACACAGAAATTTTGGGCCCATACCTTTTTGATTCAGTCCTTTATGGATTAAGCACTCAGACTTTATGGATAAGGTTAAAGAAAGCTGGAATCGGCCCATTGCAGGGTCTCCTTTCTTTGTATGGGAGGAAAAATTAAGAAGAGTAAAGGCTATTCTGAAGAGCTGGGCTAAAACTCTTCCCAATATGGTTGATGAAAGGAAGATGGCCCATGCCTCCCTCGAGAAGCACCAACTGCAGATGGCAGAGGAGGACCCCTCGGAGGCTTCTATAGCCAAAGAAGGAAACCTACAACAAATCTTCCACAAAGCTTGCTTGCAAGAGGAAGAATATTGGAGACAGAAATCCTGTAGTCTGTGGTTGAAAGCAGGAGACAGGAATATCTCCTTCTTCCACAAGCAAGCCTAAGCTAGAAGGTCCTTTAACACAATATTTGAAATAAAGGAAGATCTCATTACCACAAGGATTTCACAAGTATCAAAGCGACTGCCTTCTCCCATTTTTAGAAACTCTATAGTGAAGTCGAGGTTATGAGTTAGGACACAAGGTTCTTGGATGTTATCCCCTCCAATATCTCTTTAAGTATGAATCATCAACTAGAAGCTAAAGTTACCAGAAAATAAATAAAGATTGCACTCTATGAAATGGAGCCAGACAAAGCTTCAGGTCCGGATGGCTTCACAGCCAAATTCATCCAAGTCTATTGGCAAATAGTGAAGAAGGACCTACATAGAATGGTTTTAAAATCTCAAAACTGCCAGAAAATTGGAGGCAGCACGAATTTTTCCTTTCTTGCCCTCATCCTAAAGGAGAAGGGAACCAACACTTTTAACAAGTTTCGTCTGATTTTGCTATGCAACATTGGTTACAAGCTCATAACAAAGGTGATTTCCAACAAATTGAAGGTCCTCTTGCCCTCCATTATACCTTAAAATCAAGGGGGGTTCATTCAGGGTAGGCAGATTGTGGATAACATAATCCTCGTGCAAGAGGCTATTCATTCTAGTTTGCAGTGGAAAGACAAAGGTATGGTGGTGAAGCTGGACCTAGCTAATGTGTTTGATCGAGTTCGTCACAATTTCCTCTTTGATGTGATGCACAAGTTTGGGTTTGGTCAGGATTTTATCAGATGTGTCCGAGCTTGCATCTCTGAGCCTTGGATTGCCCCTCTAGTGAATGGAAGAGCAACAAAGTTCTTTAAAGCCTTTAGAGGGTTGTGCCAGGGCTGCCCTCTTTCTCCTCTTCTTTTTGTTTTGCAAGCTTTATTTCTGAGATTTTATTTAGAAAAGTATCAAGTGGATCAAGAGATTATGGGTCTTAGGATTGCTAGAGGTGTTAAGGATATTAATCATGCATTGTTCGTTGATGATTCTCTTCTGTTGGGTGCTGCCTCCATATACTCTACCTCCAGATTCAGGAAAGTGTTGGACGACTTCTGTGGTACTTCGTGCAGTAAACTAAATGAAGGAAAATGCCATTTCTATGGCTGGAATATCTCCAACAACGATCTCTCCTTAATATCTGGATGTTTGGGCTTCGCTGGCTCTGCTAGTTGGAATTCTTTCATCTATTTTGGCCTTCCTATCTTCCAAAGGAGTCACTCTAGGAAAGATTAGCTCCCAATGGTTGAGAAATTCAAGAATAAAATTTAGTCTTGGCATTTATCGTGGTTGAATCTTGCTGGGAAGACAGTGCTTATTAAGTTTGTTCTGACTAGCCTTCCTATCTTCCAATTCTTGGCCATGTTGGCTCCCACCAACATTCTCAAGAAGGTGGAGGAGTGGATTCGAAGGTTTTTTTGGTAGGGTAGCAAGCAAAATGACGGGAAGATCCCCCTAATCAGTTGGGACAAAGTTTCTAAGCCTATGCTAAAAGGAGGTCTGAACTTTAAGGATCTGAGGAAACAAAATATTTCTATGGGGGCTAAGATTTTGTGGAGACAAATAGCCCCGAAACCGGGCTGGGCTCAAAAGGTGCTATGGAAGAAATATTTCAGGGGTCAGAGGTTTGATATCACCCCCACCACTAAAGGTTCTCAAATTCACAGGCTTTGCATGCAGGCCTTACCTCTGATACAAAAGCATTCCTTTTGGATCCCAGGTAATGGCAAGCTCATCAATATCTGGAACGACAAAATTATGAACGAAGAACCATTAGGTGGTGTCTAAGAGCTCGTTGAGCTTCGAAGCTGGACGTTGAACAACAACATCAAAACTTTGTGGGATTTTTCTAGTTGGAAGGACAATGCGTGGGCAGGCTGGAAGAAACCTGAAATGTCGATTGCTCTAGATCAGGTGTGGTCATTCCTGCTAACTAAGCTGAAAGGAATGAGCCCGATTAATATCAGGAAAAAAGATAAGAGAGGCTGGGGCTCTCAAACTAGTTCTTACATAGTTGCGCAAGGCTATGCACAACTCAAAAAAATTCCCCATGTTCCTTATTGCCTTACGACTTTGAGAGGACTTTGGAGGCATAAGTGTGTGCCAAAAATTGATTTTTTCAACTAGTTGTTGTGTCACAACATCATTCTAACAGATGACATGCTTAAGAAGAAAGGCTTCCTGGGCCCTTCCAAATGCACCCTTTGCCTGGAAAATGAGGAAAATGCCTCTCATTTATTAATAGAATGCAAGTTCGCCAAAAGTATTTTGGCAGAAGCGATTTCCCCATGGGGATCCACTGTTACACTGCCCGACTCTATTACTGGCTTCTTTGCTGATTGGGCTCACCTCTATCCCAAGAAGTTCCCCAAGAACAATTGGTTCAAGGCAGCCTGGCTGGCCTATCTAAAATTCATTTTCTGGCACATCTGGATTGAGCGCAATCACAAATTTTTTCAAGAGAAAGCGTAGAAGGGTAAGCTTGTTTTGTCAAAAGCCAACGGCCTGCTCAAGGAATCTCTCGGTGAGAAATTTGAGAAGCTGGAGAATAAAAGTCTAAGTCCTCAAGAACTAGCGTGGGGGAGCAAGCTTAGTCCCCAGTATTCTGATGATGAGAGACAATACAACATTATGAAAGACTGGCAGATCAGGCTTGCTGAGGGTGAATTCCACATGTGGTTCCAAATGCGTGCTAGCTCCTCGTTTTTCGATGGGGCCGCCAAAGGAAATCCAGGGATTGTTTGGGCTAGAGCTGTCATTAGGAATGTAGATGGCAACATAGAGAACAGGTGTGCCTGGGGTTTGGGTCATAATACCAACATGTAAGCAGAGGCCATGGCCCTGTTCCAGGGCCTAAAACATTTACAAGATCTTGGTATTGAGAAAGCAATTATTCTTGGTGACTCCCAATCCTTGATTCAAATTCTCGTGGATAACATGTCCCCTCATGACTTTCGGCTAGCAAGAGTGGTTAGCAGAATAAGAAAGCTAGTTGGCTCCTTTCTTCAGGTGAACTTTTTCCATGTTCTTCGGCAAAATAATAAGGAAGCAGATGCGGAAGCTAAAAAAGTTGTCCTCCTTCCTATTGGCATTCAGATAAGAGACAGGGTTGAAGATTGGGATCCAATCCCTTAATTCTGTTTCTCATGTTCTACTATATTTTACTTTAGCAGTTTGTCTGTATCCACAAGCTTGGGGAAATTCAGGAAATCAACTTGTCTAACGGAGTTAAGAAGATCCAAAACATTAAGGTTACGGTATTAGTTTATCTATCTATTGAGGACAACTGGTTCTTGGGCTATCTGAATGTAACCGGCTAGCAGACTTTGACTTTCTTTTAATACAAAGTATAACTGTTTTCATTAAAATAATAATAATAATTATGATAATAAATAAAATAAAAAAACTAATTAATGTTTCTTTTGCAATTGTTGAAAGATAGAAAAAATATCAACCAAAGGCAAGGACCATGCTATAATGAAATATTAAGGCAATACTTCTTCCTTGAGCCTTACAAATAATGAGGCCTATGTTGAAGTTAAAGACTCTGCCTGATTATGCCAACATGAATGCCTCGTAAATAAAGAAATAGATCGTGATTTGCTACCTTCGAAATCAGAGGTCGTTTTGGTACAATACATCATCAAAATCTCCTTTCCTAGAAAGGAAGTGGCGAATTTTCTTGATTTATATCTTTCTATCTTCTTGTTTCCATCACTAGGTGATGAGAGTTCAGACTGAATTGACAAATTCTATGGCATTCATGCAAGAATATTTTTCTCTTGAGAATATGTTGTTCTATGTTATATTTTCTTTAGGTGCTCTTCTTGCCAGTGTGAAGAAACTTAAGATTGTACTATAATGAACCTAGCTTTTATACAAATCCTACTTCCATATTGATGAGGATTTTATATGGATGTCATTCACCATTTTATGTTGATTTGATTTCATACTCACCGAGTATGTTTTTTTCTTTGTGGGTTCTTGACCTATTAAATATTGTTTAATCTACTAGGTTTTCATTGTATTTCTGAGTGTCTTAAAAGGAACTGATTTATATTTTAGTAGCTGATATGAAGTTGGTCACTTTTTTTCTTTGTGCAAATAATAAGAAATATATGGAGTGATGGCTTTCATCACTTCAAGAGCAGTAAAAACAAGGCTATTGAGAAAAGGACTCCAACATCGAGAAAGATTTGGTAGCAGCTATGGAATTGGTGAACATGTCTTGCTCTATGGTGTTGGCTACTGGGCATAGCTTTCTTGATCTTGTATAGAAGAAAGTAAATTTTCATTTAGCTTATACTACATTAACCATGAAATTGCCAACATTCAGGGCACACATGCCATCGCATTTGTAGAGAAAATTATAACAGAGTATCACGCTTTTCTTATCATATCTAAATGCTCCTATATGCAACACTTTCATCACTTCAAGAGTAGTAACAACAAGCCTATTGAGAAAATAACTCCAACATTGAGAGGGATTTGGTAACAATTATGGGTTTGGTGAACATGTCTTGCTATGTGGTGTTGGCTATTTGGCATAGCTTTCTTGATCTTGTATAGAAGACTATAAATTTGCATTTATCTTATATTACATAACCATGAAATTGCCAACATTTAGGGCACAATTGCCATCACATTTGTAGAGAAAATTACAATAGAGTATCACACTTTTCTTATCAGATGTAAATGGCCCTATATGCAAAAGCTACCTTGTGCCTCATAGTTATAATTTGTGCAAGGAGGACGAGTGTCAAGGTGCAAGGTAGAATAAGAAGAGGGGAAGTCAGGATTGACCGGTGTATGAAGAATCTTGTTTGGGACTTGAGATTCATGTCAGGACACCCTTATTTATGCATTGCACGTGCTTTGATAATAAGTTGCTTGATTCTCCAAGGTGATTTAGAATAGGAAAAGTGATGTGAGCTATAAGCTCCCTATTTGAGATAATCGTATTAATTGGAAAGACATGTTCTAGAAAGTACTATGTTGATGCAATTTTTTAAGAGCTAAAATTATCTTTATGACTGACCTTGTACACCCTATACTATCTCAAGCTCAAAGTTGGGCTACATTAGTTGTATTACTGTAGTTGAAGCTCATGAGCATAGCTTAAGCACAAACCTATTGTTAGCATTGCTCAGTATATGCTTGTTAAATAGAGCATATTTGAGGGAGGCTTCCCATAATATATGTAACAGATGCACATACATTATCAGATTATCTTTGGGTTTGCAAGGTGTATTATGTGATGGACAAAAAATTCTCTTAAATTACTCAATATATTATATGTTAAATTACTTACAAAATTGAGGTTATTAAGAGTTAATATATTTCTAGTTATTTTTTATCTTGTTTATGTTTCATAACATTGGAAAGAATAAAAATTCATAAATATAAAATATAAAAAACTGTAAGTTATAATTAGAATTTTCTTTTATCAATTTCGATATTTGCATAAATTTCTACAATATCGTTTACAAGAAAACAATATACTATTTCCATATACGTTAATCCTTCATAGCTAACAATGTTGTGAAACCTTTTCTCTAAACAAAGAATAGTTTAGTTTCAAATAAACAAAAAAAAAAACCTACCTCCTCTCTCCTCTTATCTTATCCTTCCATTTCTTGTCAAATAGGAGGCCCATGCCTTTTTTTTTAAGTATTTACATAAATAGAAATCATCACCTCCTTTAAACAAGCAATTAGGCATATATAGCATGCTCAAGCATTGAGTGAACACAACGATGCCCAACTAGGAATCAAATGATACCTTGCAAATCCCTAGACCTATTTTACCAACAAAACATTTTATATACCAAAGAGACTTGTATATTGTAGTCAGCCTAGCCCACTTGTAATCACTGCACATGGCTATAATATCATGGATGAATTATTGTATTCTCCCAAAATCATGTCAACAACCATATTTCTCCAAGACCATCTTCCTAGCAAAAGTCCTTACCATCAACCTTGAACATTCATACCATTTGATCTTTACTATAAATAAATTTAGCTAAATCTTGGGCATTCATATCATATGATCTTTACCATAGATAAATTTAACTATGAATTATTGTACTCTCCCATGGCCATCTCAACAATAGTAGCAAATATCCTCACCATCAATCTCGGGCACTCATGTCGTATGATCTTTAGCATAGATAAATTTGAGCAAAAGATCTCTTATTTGATTGTATTCCAAACCCATCACAATCATTAATTTTATCTCACATAATTATATTATTAATAAAAATATCTCTGGCCAAACAAAGTTAACGTAAAAAAGATTAGCATTGTTCGTGACCACATAAAGAAACGCTAACTCGAAATTAATTATAAAAAATATGAGATCAAATAAATAAATAAATAAATAAATTGAACATTTAAATTTGAATTTGATTTTTTCCTTCAATATTATCACATTCAATCAACCATCGAGACATTCAATCTCACTTATGTATTTAGATATAAAAACAAAAATCAAGCACCCTACATCCACCCAAGTTAATAATATAGCCTATCAAAAAATAATAATAATATCAAAGAATAATAATAATAATTACGTGAGGAATATGTCGATAGTGATCATTAAATAAGCTTTTTCTTAGCCATGTTACGTGATGATCAACATATTGTAAAACAAACATATTGTAAAACAAACACGTAATAGAGGAAGAAAAATGGCAAAGTAGTCACATGAAAAAAAAAAAAATTAAAAATATTAAAACACCAAGGAAGTTGAAGATAAGGAAAACAGACATCAGAAAGCATATAAATTTCCTGCAGCCACCTCTCGGCACATGATATTTGCTCATGATTATAAAGTTAAAGAAAATTTGTCCGATAATCTGAATATTAATTTAATACCATAGTTTCTGAAACAAAGTTCTGTGAGCGAGAGACATGGCCAGTTCCTCAAATCAGCATTGCCATGGATTTAAAGTCCTTAATGATCACTCATATAACACCATGGAGTTAAGGTACTTAATGTTTATTAAATAAATTAAATGCTAATGGATTTATAATTCCTTAAGCTTAATTAAATAATTTTTTCAAGGAAAAGAAATATACTAATCGAACAAGAGCGAAAATAGCAAGAATAAAAAATTATCCTTACAAACATGAACTATTTAGCAAGAACGAAAATCATGTGATTTTAAATTACAAAATTTCACTCACATACTAATGATAACTTAATCCATATTAATAAATAACACTCACATACTAATGATAACTCACATACT
The DNA here is from genome assembly GCA_000404065.3 of Pinus taeda. Taxonomy (NCBI): domain Eukaryota; kingdom Viridiplantae; phylum Streptophyta; class Pinopsida; order Pinales; family Pinaceae; genus Pinus; species Pinus taeda. The sequence goes on along the minus strand of APFE030855178.1, from coordinate 13,661 downwards.
AATGATAACTTAATCCATATTATCTCCAGGAAGATCCACGTTAATCATAACAATAATCAAGCTTTCATGAACCTCAATGAATATTATTAACATACCATTTCAATTTCTTATATGGTTGAGGAACACGATGTCTCGCAAGTGCCACAATGTTATTCATGTAATTCCACTAGGTTGTGTAAGATGGCATGGTTGTGTAAGATGGCGTGTCTTCATCCGTGGTTGGATGCTATCCCGCGACCAATATCATTATGCAACCAGTTGCACCAAAGAGCCACGAAGAGATTCAGTCTCCACTGCACAGGCCATGTGATCTACCAAAGTCACCATGGTGTTATAATGCCAACACCCATAGACCTCTTCTCTATGGACAACAACCAACGGAAAGGTGAAGCTCTATTAAGGTGTGAGGTAGGGATGGAGGGGGATAGGCTTTCACCTGTCTTATCTTTCCATCAACACCCAATTGATATTAGGAAAATCTTCATTTTCTTTTATATTTTATTTGAACTAGGGTTAATTTATCTCAGAATTTCATGTAAGTTTTATACCATGTATTTCGTGGTCATTGCTCTATCATAACCCAAGTACATATCTGTAGTACATCACATAACAAATATATGTTTTCACAAAATAAATTTCAAAAGAAAAATGGGAAGTTTCTCAAACAAATCTCGTGTGAATAAGTGCAATAAAAAAGCAGGTGTTGCTGTAACCACTGGGCCAAGAGCCAACAAGGCGACCATTGTCCATGATCTAAAATGGAGATCTTCAACCATCACATGAAATAAACCTGGAAGAGGTTCGACACCCACTCCACAACCAAGTGATCCCTTAGAGTCAGTAGGGCTCTACACTGCCACCACAAAATAGACCCCTTTACTATGGCCAACCACTAATAGGAAGGTGGAGCTCCACTAAGGTTCTTATGCAGATGCAAACTCTATTGTGAGATTGCCTTGTGGGGTAATTTACCGCATCTTGTACAATTAACAAGTAGTCAAAGACAACACAAAATTATTTGGGCCGATGAGAAGTACCTTCAAAGAGGAGAACAAAGTGTCTTCTTGTGAATCACTAGAGAACAGAGCACGATATTTGTGAATCACCAGAGATCGAAGCAAGAAATTTGTTGGAAGAAGCATTGAATTGCCAAAGAATAGAGCAAGAAATTTGTTGGAAGAAGCACATGTATGTTGAATAAAAATAAATGGAGGTTAATCCTATGAGGCTATCCGTGTGTGGAGGAAGGGTTGTATTCAGTTTTTGCCCTAACTGTTAGTCTATTTGTCTCTTTGCTAATTATTAGTTTTTTTTTTTTTTTTTTTTTTTTTTTTTTTTTTTTTTTTTTTTTAACTATTAGTTTTGTTTTTAATTATTAATCTGACGACACACCATTCTTCAATCGTCTAACACTCAATCCAACGTTGTTACCAGTGGAGAGTAGCAGCCACGGGAGTTCTTCTCAAAGGGAAATGCCTTACGGCGTAAATTAATTAAAACTAGTCATTTTATTTTAATTTATTTATTTTTAATGTAATTTGACGGAGTTAAATTGTTCTATTAATAATTGCACCAATGCCAACGTAGTATGGTAGAGATGTTGTAATGTAATGTTTAACATTTTTGACTAAGTCAAATTACATAAAAATAAAAATTTTAAAAATAAAATTAACTAAAAATATTAATGTAATTTAAATGTCAGAATAAAAATAAAAAATAAAAATAAAATAAACCAAATAAAATAAAAATGGCCCATGGTATTTATGTGGAATGTAGCCTAGTTAAAGGGAGAAATTAAACCATCCTAGATCCATCTTAACTCCAAATCTACCAAGCGCCGAGAGGGATCAAATCAATTGATATGCATACCTCTTTCAGAGTGGAAAGAGATTTGATCCCTCTCAGCCTTGGTAGATCCAGAGTTAAGATGGATCTAAGCTAGTTATAATTATTATTTTATTTTATTTTATGTATATATAGGTCAGTGTGGTAGAGATGTTGTAATGTTGAACATTTTGACTAAGCCAAAATAAAATAAAATAAAAAAACAGAAAATTCTCCTTCCCATGGTATTCATCTCTAGTGTGGCCTATTTAAAATTTAATAATTAAGCCAACCTATATTCATTTTAACTCTAGATTTACCAAGCCCTTAAAGGGATCAAATCTCTTTTCACTCTAAAAGAGGTTTGCACCTCAAATGAGATATTTGATCCCTCTTGACTCTTGGTAGATTTTGAGTTAAGATCAATCTATTTAACAACTAATAATTAAGCCAGCCTATATCCATTTTAACTTCGGATTTACCAAACCCCTAGAGGGATCAAATCTCTTTTCACTCTAAAAGAGGTTTGCACCTCAAATGAGAGATTTGATCCCTCTTGACTCTTGGTAGATTCATAATTAAGATCGATCTAGACTAGTTATGTAATTTGACCAAGTGAAAATGTTTAAGAGGATAGAACATTACAACATCTCTTTTGTATTATGTTGGAGAGCACCTATTGGCCAATCAAGAACATAATTATGACTATAAAAAATTGCAATTTCACAAAAATTAGAACGAGGATAAGTTAGACTCATTTTTTTATTTTTTATTTTATTTTTATTTTGTTCTAGCACATATGGTAGAGATGTTGTAATGTAATGTCTTGTTTAGCATTTTGACTCAATCAAATTACATTTAATAATAATAATAATAATAAAACATTAAATTAATAATAATAATTATAATTAACAATAAACCAATTGATATCCATCTTAACTTCAGATCTATCAAGCTCGAGAGCGATTAATTCTCTTGGCATGCAAACCTTTTTTAGAGTGAAAAGAGATTTGATTCCTTTGGTAGATATAGAGCTAAGATGGATCTAGGTTATTTATATTACAAAGAAATTATCTAGAAGAAAAATTTATAAAGAGTAGCCTCTTGGTTTTGTCCAAATTAACCCTAATCTTGTTTGTTGACCCAAAAAATCTCTCCACGGAATTAAGCAAGCATCATAACCTTGGTGTGAGAAGATGGGCCCATTTTTGCTTAATCAACGAATTTCTAAGTATTGAGATTATTTTAATCTTAACAACTTATTTAATATGTTCGATGGGGTAATGTTGTGTTTGTCAAAAGTTATAAATTGGTTGAAGCAAATATGGTGTTTAGCGTGGCTAGAATGTTTCGCAATGACAAAATTAATAATGTGATTATGATCAGTATCAACAACATGTTATTTTAAGTCCTGTTTATAGATAAACTAATTTGGCAATGTATGGCACTCTACATGAGACTTTGCATGAAAAATGAATCTCATAAACTCCTCAATGTAGGAGAGGGTCCATTTTATCTTTTACATATTTAGAAGTGTTTTTCAGTGATTTAGAAGTTTTGAATATGGTTTTGATGCTCCTTTTTAATGAGAGTTTTGACGATTTTAATAATCACCCCTTGGATGAAAGAGAGGTGGGCATAAGCATTGATAATTTTGGACCAAGGTAAGGTCGTGAATTCAATTTGCATGCTACATTGAAAGTATTATTAATATGGATGTTGGAACAACAATCATTTCTTAAGGCTTTCCTAGGATGAGATTTCTCATCATTAAAAATATTTTTATTAGAGATATAAAGAGCCTTTATGGCTAAGGTATCGAGGACAATTTTTTTTTGTATAGAGAGGCAGTGGGATTGGGCATTAAGGTATTTTTCAATGTAGATGTTTTTGCAACAGACTTGGTGGGGCAAGGGACTATCTATTTCTTTGGTTATAAGGAAATTAAGGAAAATGAGGTTATTGTCATTATAAATCTCCATGATAAATTAGATAATCAAAGTAATCTTGTCAATATATTTAGAATTTGATGAAGAATATAATGTTGATGGAGCCAAATTACACAAGAACCATCCATAGACCAACATTTAGGTTTTAAGGGGTGGTTATTGAGAGCCTTTTTCACATAATATGCCACACATAAATTGATAATGATCTTGGAGGGCCAAGATCAAAGATATTTGACCATCGAGGGAGAGAAGAGAAACACACGATATGGAAAAGAGAGAAACTCTTTATTAAATAAGAAAAATGATTACAACTACATTGTGTAAACTTGTTTGTCCTTTTACAAGGTGACGCTAGTTATTTATAGCCTTCTTGAGTTACAATATCATGGGTGGATGCCACTTTCCCTTCAAATCAATCCTCCCCCTTAGGAAACAATGGTCCCCATTGCGTGAAGGTCTCTCCTAAGAAGTGTTTGTTGAATATGAGCCCATGAAGATAATGGTTTTGTGTGGTTGACCCATAATTGTTGGTTTGTGGATGACCCAAAACCAAGTGTTGTTGAAGAGAAGGGTTTGGTGTGGTTAACTGATAACCATAGGTTTATAGACGACCCAAAACCAATTGTTATTAAGGACAAGGGTTTTGTGTTGTTGGCCTATAACCGTGGGTTTGTGGATGACCCATAACCACGGTGAACAAATATCTAAGGATAGAGATGCACTATAATGCTTGTGGGCCAATTGTGATACTGACAATCTATAGCCTAGCAAATGGAATTCAATGACAAGGTTTTTGTGTGAGTAATCCATAACCTTGGGTTTGTGGATGACCCATGACCATAATGAATGAGGGTTCGAGGATAGATATGCCTTGTAATGCTTGTGGGGCAATTGTGAGACTCGTTGTGCATGACATAGCAAATAGACCTCAAGATAATTCACTTGTCGGTCTGCCTAGTAGAAATCTAGTAGCTTATCTTTGTATATTCTCACTATTTAATGAGATAGTGGTAAACTCAAGTTTCACATTTTTGGTTCCCGTTGTTGTGATTTGATAGTCCTTCCATGACATCACCTTGACATCAAAAGGGGTACTTTGTCACAACCTCTTATGCTCAGTCATGACACCCAAACATTATTGAATAAGTGGATTGAAAGGTTTCTCTTTTAGAGGTTGAGGGCCCAATATAGATGGTTGTGCAATAGGAAGAGCATATTGTGCATGTATAAGAGTATAACATAATTGATGAAGAACTCCATCAGGTCTTATGTGTTTTTATAATCTCATCTTCAACATAGAATGTCTAAATTATTGATGTAGAATTTGCAAAACCAAAGGGACATGCTAAGTCTCCTTTACTTAAGCTTGATGTGAAGTTTGAATTGTTGATGTGTGATGGAGAACTGAATCCTAAAAAGTTAGATAATTGGGTTCGTCAAATTGAATTTTATTGCAAGATCCAAAACATTAATGATGATGCCACTAAAATCCAACTTGCTTCTTTTCATCTAGGAGGTACAACTCTCATATGGTGTGAGGCCAAAACTCAAGAAGATATTAAGAAAAGTGGTAAGATTATCTCTTCTTGGAATTATTTTATTGCAACAATAAGAAAACAATTTTATCCATTGGCATACAAGCAACAAGCATTTATGAGATGGAAAAACCTTAAACAAGCTCAAGGACAAAGTGTCCCAAGTTATACTCAATAATTTCTTAAGCAAGCTTTAATTCTGGATATCCCTCTAGATACAGAAGAGATGCTTATGAAATATATTGGCAGTTTACATAGCTATCTTAGACACACTATTCTTATGTTTAATCCAACTATGTTAGATGAAGTATGTGTGCAAGCTACACATCTAGAAAATCAAGGTAAGAATGTAAGTATGTGACAAGATTTCTCAAAGAAACCATCCAAGCCTTTTGTTGATAAGTCAAAGGGGAAAGGTAAATGAAAACAAAAAAAATACATCTATTGTTATGAAGGAGGAAAGGAAAATGACTTGCAAGCATTATTCAAAAGAAGGTCACGATGAAGACCATTGTTGGAAATTACATCGTGAATTGAGGCCAAAGAAGTTCAACAATAAGGGGAAACAAAACATTGTTACTACAAGGCAACAAGATTTGGGATTTGATTCAGGTGATGAAACCAAGATCATAGCCATTGGAATGGAAGGTATATCTACTACCGCAAGTACTAGTTCATTTAAAAAATCTTATAATTCTCGAAATGATAAAGAGAGGAATGAGATTTTCCATATTATAGTGGTTATAAAGCATACTAAGGTTGATACATTCTTTGATAGTGGATCTCAGGACAATCTTATTTCTAAAGATATTGTCAAGAAAATTAATTTGAAGCAACACCTCATGCAAAGCCATACCCTTTGGGATGGGTATGTGGAGATGCTAAATTGCAAGTAACAAGAAAATGTAAACTTAAATTTGTAATTACTACTAATTTTATTGATGAGGTTGGGCTTGATGTTGTACCACTTGACACATGTGGGATTGTCTTAGGGAGTCCATATTTATATGATCAAAAGGCTATATTCTATCATCATGAGAACACGTATCATATTTTCAAAGGTGAGACAAAATATATTGTAAGAGCACATCGCAAGAAAATGTATTTATCTTTTGCCAGTGCAAGTCAAATGAACAGGATGGTAAATATCATGAGAACATCATATTTTCAAAGGTGAGACAAAATAAATTGTAAGAGCACATACAAGAAAATTAATTTATCTCTTGTTAGTGCAAGTGTTTGGTAATTTAATTGGTGTTAAATTACTTACATGAATTATCAACAAGGGCTAGTAAACCGATGAAATGTATGTGCATTGTTTGTGCTAGGAGTCCTTATTATTTAAACAATTCCTAAGTTAATATGATATATTGAAATTCACATGTTTCTCTACAGCTATGTAAGTAAATAAATCACTCATAAAAATGAAATTGATTATATTGCTCTTGCTTAAAAGAAAAATCATACTCTTCACGCTTACTCAAAGTAAAATCAAACACATACTTTTGTTTTAAACAAAATCACACAAATTTTGCTTGAAATGGATTGACATGCACACTCTTGCTTTAAATGAAATCACACACACACTTGCTTGCACTGAAACCTTAACACTTTAAATGAATCTATTCTTGACAAAAAGAAGGATTATCTTTGTAGATTGAAGTCCTATCTATATAACTACAATGTAAAGTTATGCTCTATCCATGTGCACAAGAGATATTGCTTCAGTCAAAAATAAAATGATTAAATGAACCTGCTGCAAAACAATATGAAACTTACATTCAAAAATCAAAACTTGAGCGATTAAATTAACTAACAAAATTCTACAGGAAACACAGAATAAAATACTATTTTCAAATAAAAGAAAACTTTACTATCTTGAGGGGGCCCTCCTACGAGAAGTAGGTATCAATATGATGCCTTCAAAAGATGATTAACCACACATTGGAATCACACAACAGAGAAATAAGAACGAAAAGTTTATATATAAAACAAAGTGTTTATAACATAAAATTCCAAGTTTGTGTATATCATGCCGAGAGGCATATTTATAAAACTCCTGCTCATTAAATGTTTCAGATCATTACACCTTATGCTAATCGACACTAGCTAAAATTAACATTAAGAGATAAAATAGTGTGATTTCCTCATGATTTGCTATCAGTGAAGCAAATCATGAGGTTGAATATCTGCATTCACTAATTCCTCACTCGCTTGATTCGCCTTCCTCAGTGGTTGACTTTTGCTTTGAACGAGATGCCATGGTGCTTTCCTTATCGATCCAGGTTATGAAGGTAGGGACAAATCATTGTACCAACTAATTTCCACTTGCCCATATGCCCTGTTCTTCGGCTGAAGCTTCACAACCCATCAGACCTTGGACTTAGCTGCAGAATCATGCACCAACTGCAAATCGTTATAATTTAGTATCTCAGGTAAATATTGAGTTAAATAATAAAGACAGCTAATATTTATGAAATAGAAGAAGATTATGTACCTGTTATGCCATAAACCTTGTAAACTGATACCCAAATTAGAGTTATGAAGGTCAAAAAGGAGAGAATGGAGTATAAGAAGGTTGTAAAAAAAAGCAATTTTGGGGTTCAACAACAGGTCAAATGAAGAGGATGGTAAATGTTAGTAAGAACTTTGTACTGTTGATGATTAAAGCTAAAGATACTTTTGAATCTGAAGCTTTCTCTGGATGTGATTCTAAACTTAAGTATGTTTTGGATGATGTTGTTAATACTTATGGCAAGGTGTTTTAGGAACCTAAAGGGTTACCTCCAAAAAGAGGAATCCAATAGGAGATTCATATGCAATGGGATGCTCCACTTCTGAATATTGTAATGTACAAAATGTCAGTCTTGTAGAATGCATAGATCAAAAGACAAATCCAAGAGTTACTTGACAAAGGGATTATCAGACCTATTACATCTACTTGTGGGTCTCCTATTGTTTTGGTTACAAAGAAGGATGGTACATGGTGCATGTGTGTGGATTTTTGAGGTTTGAACAAGATCACAGTAAAGAATCATTATCCTCTTCCTCGTATTGATGATTTGCTAGATTAGTTAAAGAATGTTGTTTATTTTACTAAGTTAGACTTGAGAAATGGTTATCACCATATGAGGATTGTTGAAGGTGAAATTTGGAAGATTGTTTTTAAGACAAAACAAGGTTTGTTTGAATGGTTAGTAATGCCTTTTGTGCTTTGTAATGCACCTACTACTTTCATGAGGGTGATGAATGATGTATTGCATCCATTTCTTGATGATTTTGTCATAGTCTACTTAGATGATATTTTGATTTTCAGTAAGACTCGAGAAGAGCATGTAAAGCAAGTGCTATATCTTTTGAAAAAAGAAAAGTTGTACTTGAAATTGTCCAAATGTGAATTTGGCAAAACATCTTTGGTGTACTTAGGTCATAGTGTAGGGGGTGGTGAATTGAGAATATACCCCTCCAAAGTAGAAGTTATTGTTAAGTGGCCTAAGCCTAATAATGTAACAGAAGTTAGAAGTTTTTTGGGAGAAACGCAATACTGGAGAAAGTTTATTGCTAACTTATCACCTATTATAGCGCCATTACAGGCTTTGACAAGTGTGAAACAAGTTTCAATGGGGAGGCAAACAATAGAAATCCTTCAATGCATTAAAAGGGAGGATCAACACAATTTCGGTTCTAGCACTTCCAAATCTCAAACAACCATTTGAAATTCAGACTAATGCAAGTGAATATGCTATGGGGGCAGTGTTGATGCAACATGGTAAGCCAATACGTTATCATTATGAGACTTTTTCTAATGCAGTAATTAACTATCCGACCTATGATAAGGAGTTGTATGCTCTAGTTCAAAGTGTGAAGGAATGGAAACAATATTTGATGGGTAAAAAAACAATTATTCATACTGACTATAAACTTTTGCAATATCTTCAATTGCAAACTAAGCTACAACAAGCAAAGCATTCTAGGTGGATGGGATTTTTACAACAATTTCATTTAGGTCATCAAGTATAAGAAAGGAATTTATAATAAAGTTGCAGATATGTTATCTAGACCTAGAGTCAATGTATCTGTCATTCTTAAGCATAATTCAACCATACATGGAAGCTATATTGAACAATATGCTTAAGATGAAGACTTTAAAGATGTATATGCATTTTAATGTCAAGGCAATCATGTTGAAGAGTTGGATTACAATGTTCATAACAAGTTATTATATCATCTTGGAAAGTTGTGTGTTCCACAGGGTGAAAGAGTTAATGTCATAAGAGAAGCCCAAACTTCTCTTATTGTTGGTCACTTTGGTGTAGGCAAAATTGTTGCTCAACTGCAAAGGTATTATTATTGGCCTCATATGAATGAAACTATGTCAAGATATGTAAGAGGGTGATTTATGTGTGCTACTTGTAAGCCAAGTATCATGAAATTGGGTTTGTATACTCCACTTCCTATTCCTTCTTATTCTTGGGAAAGGATTTCTATGGATTTTGTAGGAGGTTACCTATGTCTAGAAAAGGGCATGATTATTTATATGTTGTGGTGGATCGATTAAGCGAAATGTGTCTTTTGACGCCTTGTAAGAAATAGGTAACATATGAAAAAACTACACAAATGTTATTTCAGAATGTATGGGTTCACTTTGGGTTACCCATTTTTATTATATCTGATCGAGAATCTCGATTTATCGGGAAGTTTTAGTCAAGTTTGTTGGAATTCATGGACACAAAATTGAAAAAGAGTTCAACATTTCATCCACAAATTGACGGTCAGACATAGGCAGTAAACAAGACAGTAGTGCATCTACTACGTGGATATTGTGGTAAGCATCATAAACTTTAGGATGAACATTTGCATTATATCCGACACGGATACAATTGTGCCAAGCATTCATCAAATTAGACATTTGCATTCCAAGCATGTATTGGATATTTCCCAAAGTCTCCTTTGGACTTTATATTTGGCAAGGATATTGTAGTGGATGAAAATAGTGATGTGGATAAAACCAAGCGATTCATTAAACAAATCCAATTCATGCATCAAACAAAACAGGGACAGCTGGAAAAGAGTCAGGCCAAGTACAAATCTAAGCATGATAAGCAAGGAGTTGATTATGATTTTCAGGTGGGAGATCAAGTATGGTTGTATATTTGCAAGGAAAAACTGCATGGTGAAGGTAAAAAGATAAAACCAATCAGGTATGGTCCTTTCAAGTTTGTGGGAAATATTGGTAATAATGTTTTCCAATTAGATTTTCCACCTTACATGAAAATTTATTTTGTTATGAATGTGGAAAACTTGAGGTTGTATGAGCCTCCTATGATCATTAGTCAAGAAGAGAATGTTTAGATTCCATCTATATAATATTTTTCTCTTGAATACTAAGATGAACTGCAAGAAGATGCCATTCTTGATAAGAGAATAAGAACTTCACACAGAGGCAATGTGGATTATCTTCGTGTGGGGCTTAAAGGTACCAATCCAACTAAATCATAGTGGATAGAGATCGAGAAAGTGAGGGAGTTGTATGCTCACTTACTCGATAAGTAGAAACAAACTTTTGGTCGTCCAAAAGCTTTTAATGGGGAGGAGTGATCTAGGGGATCTAGAAAATGCTCAAAAATAAAAGTGCTCAAATTCTCTTAAAACAAGTGCCAAGACATAGAGCTCATCGCGTTGATTCCAATGACGCTTGAATTGTGTCACTCTCACACCATATTAGCAAGTTATGGCATTTTGAAGTTTTCGCCAAATAGTAAAAAAAGTCAACGTGTAGGGTTGACTATGCAGGCATGACAGTCCGTACGTTGACGTGGTAGTTAATGGTTGGTGGTACGGATGGGAAGACAGGCCAATCATGGAAGGACACGTGGTGCTAACGTCGACAATACAGTATTGAAGTGGCCCAATTAAAGGGCACCGCGTGTCCCTATGAAAAGTGGCCTTGATTTTTGTGCCAAAATTTATTGGTCAAATCGGCCTTCGTAGGATTTGAACCACTAACCTCTCATCTATGAAAGCAACATCTGACCAACCGGGCTACATTATGGCTTATTAAATGACAGGTAAATGTTTTAATTTATTATCATAATAATTGAATGTTGGCAATAAAACACCTGACTAGTTTGACACTTGGTTATATGGCATATACGTGACCAGCGATAGGTGCTACAAGTGGAGGTGGCATAAACAATAACGCACTTGGTTGTATGGGACTCCATGTGATTGAAGCCATTAGAATAGGTTCAAAATTGTGGTTCAACACCAGCGCAGATAGGTGTTACGCTAAGGGCTATATGGTGGTCGCATGATTGGAAGCAGGGTCAACAGTTGGTGGTAACTGCCAACGGTTGATCACCAAATAGGACTAATGCGCAGATTGCTAAGTGGTTATAATTATTTATTTATTTAATATAATCAATAAATAACACAACCACCGACACATTTAACTATTCGAACCTATGACCAACGCCTACACCCAGCTAGTTGAGTCACGAGCCCATATTGTTGAATATTTTGCAGGACAGAGCCTTTTTGTAGAGTTGTTTGATAGTCCTATGTTGTAAAGGGGATATTTTGCTCATTTTTAAGCCTTTTTTAGCTTCGAGAGAGCCCCGATGGGGATTTTTGAGCATTTTGAACAACATGGAAGTGTTAGTTTTTCAGTCTGAAGCTAGTAAATTAATGTATTAAGCACTTGAGAAACTTAATAAAGCGGTCACCACTGGAAGTTGGACCCAAATACGTAGCCCAAGATGGGTGAACTTCGTTATCAAGTTGTGTCTTGTCTATGTTGTGTTTTTATCCTCTTTGTTTTGTAATTTTTTGCAATTTTACTTTTGTTCATGTATTTTTGCAATGATGAAGTGTAGCACAAAGATACATAAACTAACTTGCAAATTGTTTAGTAATACCTTCACTTTTGTATTTTGGATCAAATTTGGTATCAGAGCATGGTTGTGTAAAGGTTTGACTGGATTTGCATGAATCTAAAAAGAAAGGAGCTAAAACCCGTACTTCGCCTAAAAAAAGAATGGCGGCAAAGATCTAATGCAAGATCTTCTAAAGCTTGCACCTATTGTTTCTCGAGAACATGAGTAGATTCTTACAAATTGTTGGCATTGGATGATGCAAGAACAAAACATTTCTAAGACTTGAGAGAAATCGACCCACCACTAGACCCATGGTGTACCACCCTCCTCCCATATATACCCAAGTAACCAGCCAATCGGGCTAAAAAAGTGGCGAGAGGCTACTATTATATGATTCAACCTCGTAAGTGTCCTTAAAAAGGAAGTGGAATCGATGGAAACACATCAAACATTCCTTCCACATCAGTAACAACACTTCTAGGAGCCATCCCAACCACACAGGTATCATGCCCTTGGGTCCCACTAAGTTTTTGAGCTATTAAACCTCTGGAGGCTCTCATGCTATGGGCATTCCAGAGTCCAGAGAGATCTGGATGCTCCCACAAGCCTGCATGCATGTGTCCACGGACTATTTTCAGCAGACCAATGCTAGAGTCTGCGGGATTTAAGGCACTTTTCAAGCCCATAATTTCAGCCATTGCCCAAAACTTGTTGTAACTTCTAGAATCCATTAAAAACATGATGACAAGACTAATAAACCAAAAACTAACTCAAAGACTAGGCCTAACCATCCCCAACTAGGACTGACATTTAGTCAAACACTTGTCATCAATACAATCCAAGGTCTAGGATACAAGACAAAGCATGAATGGCTGAAAACTCTTATGAGAAATGATAAGAAGGATTACCACCTTCTCCTTGAACTTTTATGACGTCAATTAGGTATTTCATCCAGTATCCTTTCAGTTACAAGTAAATACATGACAATAACTAGTCATATAACCATGTTTATAACCAACATAAAACCATGGAAATAACAAAGAGATAACAACCATTAAATCCACATATAAACAAATACAAAAGTAAGAGAACCTAACTTTTATTAAACATAGGAAAATTTGACAAGGTTTAGGACTTCCACGTACCACCCGACTGTAGACATGGCTGAACCAAAATTTTCTTTCAACCAGTCACCCCCGTGCCATATTCCAAGCATGAATATGGGATCTCATGGATAAACTAGTCCAAAAACAACCAAGGGAATCCTGAGGTTAAACCTGTCAGGCCAGGGTAACTCTAGAATGAATGAGCGAGAGAAAACTGATTATATTATTCATTAGGTAACATACATTTATATACATAAATATGACGGATCAGTTCATCTTCTGGATGACTGTCCAGTTCACCCATCCGTTTCGGATTAGGTGTCAACATTCCCCCCCTTAATCTGAAGGGATGTTGGTGAGTCCAAGCATCGT
>APFE030855175.1:229676-252045 GCA_000404065.3 Pinus taeda | reverse complement strand
AATGAGCAGGAGATGTCTTAAGGGCATATGAAGCTCATGTTTAGAGGTGAATAAGGCAAGTGGTTTCAAGTCTTGTCACTTCTCACAAGTCCCGGAATGGGTCCTCCAAGATACGGGAGAGGGGTAACAGTGGCAGTGACAAATAACTGTGTAACAATCCTGATATGATACACTTTGACCCGTTTTACCCTGATTCATCCCTGTCTATCTTATCATGGTAGAATAGCCCAAAATTTACGTCTTGCCCAAGAGAATTTTACAAAATTTCTAACATATCTTCCCACCATTTCTACTTTGGAAATTTATGCCTCTGAAGTTTTCTAAGAGTTTCATCAGTCTCTGTATATCTGAAGAAATTAGGTTGAATGGTGAATAGATGCTTTACCTAGTGCTCAATGTAGAATAAATTCTCTAAGTTGTCATAGAGAACTCAGCCAGATGGAAGTGCTTTTACTCAGCAAAAATGTGAACTTCTCGATAAATGCATTGATTTCCACTTGCATATCTTGGCACCTTCTCTCTAAGTTCTGCATTAAGGTTCTCTTGGTTAGAACTTTTTTGATTTCCAAAATTGTGTCTGTCCTGTCTTGAATGCCAAATTGCTCTAGCTATTCTGCATTGTGGGTGGTCAAAAAATGTATAAGCCGATTAGCTTCTTCAGGCATTTTGCCTAATTGTGCTCTTGTCTACTGAATTACTTCATGGGCTATGTTTATTAAGCCAATCTGCTCATAGATCACTTGGATAGATGGCCATATTTCATTTATAGACTGGGTGACATTTGCCCAAAGGATTTTTCTGATCTCTGCCAAGGGCTTATCAAAGGTGAGCTCTTGTTCTAATGTTTTGACTTTACTTTCTAAGGCTTTAATCTCCCTGGTTTTTTCCACAACACTGATTTTGGAAATATCATAATTTCTCTCTGCCTTAGCCAATTTCTCTGCTACCAGTCTCAATTCTGACACTTGTAGCTTTAATTCTTCCATGGCCTTTATCAATTCTTTTGTGCTCATATTAGTACTGCTGCGTGGTGCTGCTCCTACTGGTGATGTACCTATGATTACCTCTATTGTGACTGTTGGGACATTTGGGGCCAATGTTGATCCAATTGTTGAGGGGACTGTTGTTGTGACTATAGGGATCACCTCAGGTGGCTGGGAGGTCGACTCTCCCTACTTCTCTTTTAGTGATTTTTCTAGTGCCTGCTCTGTATCGGTTAATCTTTCGTTGAGTTTCATGAGCAGGTCCATCATGTCTTCTTCCGATTTCTGCTCTATAATTTCTGCAGTCTGTGGGTGCCTTGAAGGAGGTAGTTTTAGATGGTTCCTCAAGGCAGCAATGTCCTCTTCTTTCTTCTTGATTAGTGCCTTTATGCCTTTATCATCTTTGGTATCATGACCCAGTTCAATGATGATCTCTTCCAATGATTTGATTCTGTTATCCTTGGCCAGAGAAGAGGCTTTTTCCAAATGTAGTTGAGCTGCTGTGTTGTCCAAGGAGTTTTGTAACTAGTGGGCCAACATTGCTTTGTCAACCAGTGTGGAATAGACCATTTCCCCAATCTACTTGTGAAGTTCAATTTGGTCCATTGGATGAATGTCTTTGCCTAGGACCTCCAAGTTTGTTCTAATGTAATCTGCTGTTGACTGGGGTTACTATACCTTTGGCTTAAAATAACTCATTAACATTTTTCCTTCCTTAATGTCATAGGTAGAAATTATTCTTTGTTGGCTTGTAGGGGCCATCTTCAAGTATTGACTATAAATTTGAATTCTCACAGGATCATTTTTGGCTTTATCTCTGTGAAAGTCTTTTTAATGTCTACGACCTATTTGCTTTGTGGCCTGGTAGAAGATACTTCCACATTGTATTGTCTTTCTAGCTCCTGCCTATATGAGCTAGTTGATGTTTCTACCACTGGGGAAGTCTGTTGGCTGACTACCCTTTCTATCCTATGGTTTTCTGTGGTTTCTTCAATAATTTCATCTTCTAATATAGGATTCAATCTCTGCCTCTTTGCACCTGGTTGTTCTGCAGATCCACCTGTGGGGGGAGTGGCTTTTCTATCTCTCTTCCTATTTCTTTCCTCATTTAGAGGAGTTTGCAATGCTGGAATTCTTGCTGCTTTAGTTTGGGCTGGAGGAATTTGTTCTTGATGATCTGTCATTGTAGGCTGCTCTACATTTGCCACTTCTTTGCCCTTGGAAATTCCTATAACTGGTGTGCTGGTTTCTTGTACAGGCTGCTGAGAAGTTCCAGCAGAGGATGTACCAACTCCTGATTGTTGAGGCAGCTTGAAAGATACTTGTCCAAAAGAGTCCAGGTCAAGGGTTTTTTAAAGAACTTTCATGGCATTTTCCATCTTTTCTTGCTCACTAATTTCTTCTATTAAAGTCCCTTCTACCCATTCATCCTGATTTGCAAACTGTTCAATTTCTTGGATCGTATGATGTATATAAACTGACAGCCTGTTTCTTACCCTTCTGTCACTTATGAAGCTATTTGGGTCATGTGGCACCCACCAAAAACTCTTTTTTAATTTAAGGTGTTCTTCTAATATCTTCTCAGCATCTGTCCATGCATCCCTAGAATTGATGACATAAGGGCCTAACTGGTTTTTGATTCTCAGCTGAGCCTTTTTCTTTACATTACAAAAGTGGGTTAAGTTTGCATTAATGATCTACCTGAAATATTCTAATGTAAATAATCTCATGGGCACATTTTTAGGCAACTTGAAAGGGCAAAGTTCACACCCATACATTATGTTTTCTGTGTGATTTTGGTACAGGTACCAGTCACCTATCCTGTAGTGTTTAGAAAGTTGCAAAATCTTCTTCATGTTGCCAGTGATCCTAGGAGGAGGAGCTCCTATTAACAGAGTGCAGGCTGGATGTACAAATAAATCAATGAATTAATTATAGGTATAAGGGTAGTCACAGGTATTATAAAGAGACTAAGCTCCAAAAGATTACAGACCTCTGATTTCCTTTTGAGTCTAATTTCCTGATAGGAAATGGAAAGCTATCTGGTTGATAATATAACAACAGATGGTATATAAAATATGTGTATTTGAAGACTCCTTCTCTATCCAAATTTATAAATTGATCATGGATTTTGTTGGCAATAAAAGTGGCATAGTCATACTTGACAACAGGGGGTTGTGCTGGAGTAAAGATTGATAATAGAACCATGGTGATATCATCAACATATTCACTGGACCTAAATCCCAAGATCGAGGATATCATGTCAACAACAAGTCTACTAGTTCCAGTGAAAGAGACTTGCAAATAAGGAGGAGGACCTTTAGGTTGGTGCGTTGGTATCATGAACATCTGAGCAATGTGGGTTATTTCTGATTTGGGAAATTGAGATGCTTGTTCAAGTAAAAATCCCATGGAAAGACAAGTAAGGGGCTCAGTGGGATGGAACTGTAACATCTCATTGATAGATTCAGCAGCTATGGGAAAAAGGACAGTTTGGGAAGGAGACATAACTGCTCTATGGACAGGGTCATAGTTAGCACAGCATTGGTGAATGATGTCTGGAAAAACATGGACTGAGGGAAGGAAGTACATGGGAAGGTTTGATTCTCACAGTCCAAAAATATCAGAGTTATTTAGATGGATATCCCTGATTTGGCAAAAACCTTAAAGATGGTTTCTGTCACTAGATAAATCTTTTATTTGGAAATCTCTGTCGGCCAAGGATAGATAATCTAAGTCTTTATGAGGTGCGTTTATGGGCACGACATTTAGGGCTATGGGGGCTTCCATATTTGGTTCTTGTGTTTTCAAACTAGAATTCAGGCTTCTGTGGAAATAAAGGACTAAACAGCAGGCTTGGGGGTCTTTTTATGGTAGCTTCGGAATGATTTCAACTTGAATTTGACTCTTTTAGGTAAAATTCTAAGTGGAAAAAATGAAATATAGGCTTGCGAAGTGAATTGGGTAAATACTTATTTTTTAAGAGGCAAATCGTGTAATTCGTAGGTTGAACGACTAACTACAGAGCACGACGCTGGAATTTCTTACCCGGGTGGTGGACTGGACATAATTTGCATGGAGCACAGTTGACAGGGAATAAGGGTGAAAATGACATTTTCCCGTCGATTTAACGAAATTTGGTTTTTGTGGGGCTTTTTGGCATTTATTGAGCAGCTGACGTCAGAGTGATGGGACGTTTTGTCGCTAGAGGAGGGTGGTAAGCGGTTCACCCCGCATCACTTTGGGGTCGAGTAGTTTCGGATGGGGGCAAGCGAGCAGGTTGAATGAGCGACGCGTGGCGAAGGTACAGCGGAAAACCGCCGAGCGATCGCGAGTTAAAAGACGAAGGGAAGGGGGGTCTCGATATCACCATCGACCGTCGGATGATCAGGCGGAGATCGGACAGCGGATGGGAGTGAGACAAGGCGGGGAGTTATGCAACGGGCCCGAGTTAATAAAACATAATTTAATCATATCAGGCGCGTTTCGATTGGTCGGGGGGATGGTTATTAGTTAACCGAGGGTTAACTAATCCCGTAGTTTTATCACGTAGTATGGAAGGCTATTAATAAATTCCAAATAAATCTATTAATCCCAAGACTCAACTTTATACTAGTTTATATACCATCGGGGCGGGAATTATGTAATACTTGGGGTTTTAATTATACTTACATATTATGGGAAAAGGGTAATTTTCTCAGGATTTATATAATAATCGTTAGAAGTTAATATGAAATGAAAAAATACTAAAGCGCCAAGTTAAAGCTTTTTCTGCATATATTCAAACTTAGGCTAGAGACAAAAAGGGGTTTTTAAGTGACATGGTACATTCTTCCTAAGTAAAAATGGGAGTTCACTCAGGAGAAATTTATGAAATGAAATGAATGGATTATGGGTGATATTAAGAATAGATCTTAATACTTTGGGGGAATTAGTGAATGTTTAGGGAAAAATGTGAAGGGGAGTTAGTCATGTAAACATGAACTAGCCAAGATTAAACTGTTTGGCCATTCATCAATGGTGGCATAAATCAACAAGTTGCACACAATCAGATTATTACAGAAAATAAAATAGTAGTGGCATTTTGGACTTGCACACTTTCCTGGTCTTTTTTGTTTGGGGTTCATTTCTTTCACTTTTTTTACCATTTTATTCTTTTTACCCTTTGATTTTTCTTTTAGGGCATACCCTCTTTACATTTTTTAAATTTTTTGATCTTTTGACAAATATGGAAAACCTTTGCAACAAGAGAAGGTATTAACATATTACAGAGCTTATCAATGTCAATCATGAAATATGACACCTATTGGTATAGGGGCATAACATGACCAACTCACATACTATGAGAAGAAGATATTAATTGCCCTTGATGGTGTGTTACCTTTTGTAGGATATTACCCTGCATTTATCACAACCTACACTAAATTTGTACCTAGACAATTTAAACCATCAGTGCTCCTCGGTACATGCCCTAGATACCAACCTTTGTTGGAGGCCATTCCTGCAGCTACAAGAGCCCAATGTGCAAGATGAGTTCATCAAACACTGCTCAAGTTCAGGAACCACTTCCAAACACCATCAATATTGTATTTGTTGATTCTACATTCCTACCATATGATATCACCCAAATGCCCTTCTTATATCCTCCACCTATTTTTTTCTCACACCAAGTCATGGCAACATTTATGTTGCCAAATATGGCTCTCGTGATACCAATCGGGTATCTAGCTCCTCAGGACATGTAAAAAAACTTAGGCATCACCTCGAAAGACATCATTCATGTAGCCCCTCCTTAGGAAACCACCCCACAACAAGCAATGTCTGCATTGACACCAGTCAGTGCCAGTGAGAAGGTGGAAGCTTCAAACTCTTCCTCGTCTAGGATACCTCCACCCTATGCTTTGTGTGAAGTAGTTGGGCACCCTACCAACATGTGCCCTGAGTTAGAAGAGTTAAAAGCTCTTTTGCATTCCCCAAAAACACTAGTGATGCCACCTCCACCTCTAGAGAAAAGGCCACTCTAGCATGTAATAAGGCATCGCACACCAACCATGCATGCACTATATGCATGGAGTACAGGCATTACACTCATCATTGCCCCAAAATCCCTCGATATCGAGATGCATTAAGTGCACTCGCCCAAGCCAATATTGTGACTCCATCACTTCCCGCCACAACAATGGTGAATAATGGATTGAAAACCATCTTTTGTGTTTTTTAGGAAGTAGCTATGTGCTCATATTCCCCTAACACCCGTGGTCACACAACCTCCCACCATACGAGGAGGTAACCAAAATTAGTGACACCTCCACCTGCCTCCTTGTGTTCAATATGTGATGAACTAGATCATATTATTAACCAATGTCTCGAGTTATGGGAATTTAGGAAATGGTACCCTACCCATCAAGTTGTACCTAACAACATACCGAGGCACAAACGCCATAGTTTCCACCTTTGTACATGCAACCATCATACTCGGTTTTTCCCAACCCTTCCCCAATACCATGAAACATTGAATTTTATGCCCTGATTCATTGTTGAGAACTCAACATCTTTCCAAACAAATACACCATCTCATGTTAACACCATGCTAGTAAAGGATGACAGATCTAGAACCATTTTTTGCTTGTTTAAGGAATAATCACCACATGCAATTCATCCAGGCAACCAGTGACACATGTGCCCTATGTGACAGACCCGACCACCTGGTCAGTCAATGCTAGGAATTGAGCAAAATCAGAGACTTCTTTAACTTGTTGGTTCATACTCCTTGACCTACCAACCTAAATCAAGCTAGACACTCACACGATCATTGTCACATATGCTCTCAACCACATCATATGCGAAATTGTCAATACCTTCCACTTTTCCAAGCAACAAGTGCATAATTAAGGCAAACTAACGTTGGAGGAACACACCATGTCAATACTAAGATCCGAAGGTGGCCAACACCTAGGAGTGGCCCAACTCATGACACCAACCTGGCATCATCGTCTCACACTATGGTAAATGCTGACACCCACACCATTCATCATGTTAGCACTAGTCCTGCATGCAATATTTGTACCTATGACTCTCATAATTTGGATACATGTCCTCTGTTATGAACATTTGGACAGCTTAGAATTTTGCATTCCCAAGTTCACCATATCCCTAAACACCAACCTCTCATGGAAGAAGATACATTGGATCCTAGGATGTTGACATTATTGCGGGAACCTACTCCCACTCACCATAAATCCTCCATTGCGGAGATCCTACCACCACCTAATGCTGACGACATAAAACCTCGCATACAATTCATTTCCTCTTCCACAGGAACCATGATTCGTGTTGTATGCTCATCATTTTTTGGTGTCGAGATGGCTAAACCCACCACAACAATGGTACCACGACTGCAAACCCGTCCCATCTACACATTTTCAACTTCACTTAGTTCTATGGAATCAACCACCGAATCATTTTCTTTCTCTTCTTCTAGCACAACTAAACCTAAACTCCACCCTCACATCCTCACATAATCTAGTTCAACATTAGAAAATATTTTTCACTTAGATAAACATATTCTTGAGGCCATGACAAAGCCCAAGTTTCCATGGGATACCATACATCATTGTTCTTTCTTCCTTCCTAAAAAAGAATTTGTACCTATTGATGCACCCAACCATGATATTTTCATAAGAGAGTTAAAGGATTTCCTGCCACCGGGATAGGTAGATTAGTTTAAAAATCTCATCCCGACATGAGATACTTTCAAGGAAGACAACATGTCAAATTTCTCACCTACCATTAAGGTCGATGATTCAAGCAAACCTGCCATTGGCAAAGAGATCCCATTGGGGGCAGCATGCTCCCCAGAATAGGTGACCTCATTCAAATCCATGTTTCAAGAATATAGGGATATCCTCGCATGGACTTACTCTAAGATGCCAAGCATCAATTCCACCATTGTAGAGCACCATATTAACACATGGCCTGATTCTCACCCCGTTTGGAAAAAACAATGTTAACTCCACCCTTCTAAAGTCGAAGAAATCAAGCAAGAAATTGACAAGCTCCACAAAGTTGGCTTCATTTATCCTATCACTTACACTTCTTGGGTTTCCAACCCTATACCTGTCAATAAAAAATAGGGCACCATTTGAGTCTGTACTGATTTTCGAGATATGAACAAAGAATGTCCTAAGGATAATTACCCTACACCCTTCATCAACCAAGTTATTGATTCATGTGTCAGTCACAAAGAATTATCCTTCATGGATGGGTTCTCCGGGTACAATCAGATTTAGATTCACCATACATATCAATATAAAACAACCTTCACAAACCCGTGGGGTGAATTTTCATACCAAGTCATGCCTTTGGTCTTAAAAATTTTGGCACCAACTTCCAACGAGCCATGAATTACATCTTCCACAATCTGGCTCATCTCATCCTAGCCTATTTGGATGACGTCACCATACGATCCAAAAGCTTATAGATCATTTAGAGGATCTTCACCTCATCTTTCAGAGATGTCAATAATACAACCTATGCTTGAATCCTCTCAAGTGTGTCTTCTTCATCAATGTAGTAAGACTACTAGGATTCATTATTTCCCAGCAAGGTATTAGAGTTGACCCTCTCAAGGTCCAAACCATTTAGGAAGTGCCCCCTCCAAAAACTTTAAAGTAGTTACAAAGCTTTAGGGTAAGGCCAACTTCTTATGTCACTTTCTAACCAACTACGCCACTTGTGCACATGGGTTCTTGCACCTCCTTCGTCAGGATATTCCCCTCCACTTCGATGAACATGCACAAAAGTCATTTAAAGCCCTAAAATATGCATTATCTCAAACTCCATTGATTGGCCCTAGCCCTTCTGACCACAATAAGGAATGCACTTTTCACCTATCAGCATCTGACATCACAATCACTGGGGTATTATTTCAAGAAGGACTTGATAATAGAGATAACATAATCTACTACATCAGCAAGAACCTCTCTGGGACTACCTTGAAGTATGAGTCAACCAAAAACACATCCTTAGCCCTAGTACACTCCGTACAAAAGCTGCAACATTACATTATCTTATGATCCACCACTGTAATAGAAAATATCAAGCCCATGAGATATTTTCTCACTTGTTGTATGATGAACCACAAATATACTCGATGGGTAGTTATCCTCCAATAATTTGGCCTACAATTTTCTTCTCCCAGGAGAAAGAAGCCACTTACCCTTGTCGATTTCATCACAGATCTCCTTACATAGACCTAAGGGTCCCCAGTTAATGATGCTTTCCCTAACGAACACATGTTCTTTGCATCAACAAATGACTCCTAGTACGACGAGATCCTCCTCTTTCTACAGACTTAAAATTTCAAACATCAACTCACTCGTGATGACCAGAGGTGAATTTTCCACCAAGACCCCCATTACCTCCTTATGGGGGACATCCTCTACTCTCGAACAAGCTAAGAAGGTCTTAAGTGATTTCCACAGTGGAGCTTATGGCATCCACCTATGAGGGATGGCTGCCACTAAGAAAATCCTCCATGTCAATTATTTCTAGCCCACCCTATTCTGTGATTACATTCAAGAAGTCAAGAGATGTGAGTGGTGCCAAAAATACGCTCATAAGGCACGAGCTCCACCAACTCCCCTACACCTGGTCATCATCACTGGCCCCTACTGTAAATGGGGCATAGACTTCATGAATTGCAACCCTCCATCTTCAGGCGGCCATAAGTATATTGTGGTTGTCATCGACTACTTCGCCAAACAGGTAGAGACCATGCCCACATATAATAACACCACCGACACTACTGCATGATTCTTATTTAACCATTTCATAACACATTTCAACAGTGTTCCCAAGGATTTGGTCTCAGATCATGGAAAACACTTTGAGAATGATATATTTGAGGAGCTATCCCAATACCTTGGTTTCTCTCATGAGTTTGCTTCTCCATACTATCCTCAATCCAATGTCCAGGTATAAGTTGTTGACAAAGTCCTCAAAAAAATGTTGCAGAGTATGGTGAACAACCATAAAACCAATTGGGACCACATGGTGTTTTCTTCCTTATGGGCATACCACACTACGGTCAAAGGATCCATGATATTCACACCCTTCCAATTAGTCTATGGGGTTGAAGTTGTTCTCCCCATCAAATGCAATATCCATAACTTACACTTGACCATTGAACTTCTCTCTAACACCACACCTTTAGAGAAAAAAGGTTGGTATAGCTAGAATACATCGAAAAAAGTCGGCGAGAGTCTCTCCAACATATTGAAGCACACAAAAAATGAACCAAAGCCTCTTTCAACCACATTGTCACCCCCCGATCATTCACCGAAGGGGATTTAGTCCTTTGCTACAATGTTTCCAAAGAAGCTTTATGACTGGGGAAGCTCGAGACATTATGGAAGGGCCCATACATTATTAAACATTGTCTCCTCAAGGGGTCGTACATCTTAGCAGACCCAGATGGGGCTTGCCTCAAAGATCCCATCAATGGGCTCTACCTCAAAAAATTATATCCCTAACATGAAAAAAAACCCTAGAATGTATGCACCATGAATTATTTTTTATGATGACCACCTCACCATGGATGTACACTAAAATCACTCTCTCATCATGTGTCGCAAATGGATCACCTGTCATCCTATCATCACGGGTTCACCGATGGTTCTTCTTGATAGTTGCAAAACCTCGCCACAATAGCATGGGACATATACTCTCTCGACCTAATAGTCTTCCACAACAATGGGTTAATGTTAGGTCAACCACCAATAATCAAGTCGAATACGATGTTGTCATAGGCCTTTTTTCCGATGCCTCTCATCTAGGTATCAGTCACCTACATGTGTTCCTTGATTCCCAACTTGTTGTTTTGTAGTTGAACAAAGCCTTAAAAGTATGAGATCCATGCATCTTTGGAGAAACCTACATCCACAAAGGTTAGCTCGTGATTTTGATCATATTACATTTTCACATATACTAAGAGATCAAAATCATATAGACGACCACATAACTAATTAAATCCTAGAATGGCATGCATCACATATATATTATCAACAAGACACATAAATCATGAGCATCATATCCATCAAATAAATGCAACATACATCATATGTGTGTGTGTGTGTGTGTGTGTGTGTGTGTGTGTGTGTGTGTGTGTGTGTGTGTGTGTGTGTGTGGTGTGTTGTGTGTGTGTGTGTGTGTGTGTGTGTGTGTGTGTGTGTGTATGTATACATGTATGTATATATGTATGTATATATGTATGTATATGTATGTATGGTATATGTATTATATGTATATGTAAACTATAAACATCCAGTGAGACAAGCCAGAAAAATAAGCCATCAACAAGGGAGCATCCTCATAATGGGTGCTTGCCCTGATACATGCATAAAAAAATATTCATCTAAGACCGAGGCCCAACATCCCCTAAACCCCCTGTGTAAGGCCCCGTAACCTCATTTGGAGCCAAGATAAGACGATCAGTCGCCACTTCCATCGCAAGATGACGAAGGATAGGGTGTTGCACATTGTAAGCCATAACCCTCTCCATTGTGTCCTCCCCCGAAACTGCCCAACCCTCCTCAAGCATCCCATCAAGTAAGGCAGTCACACGATCCCACACATCCTCTGTATCTCTAACATGACCCTCAGCATCCTCCGCATGTTTGCACAACCTGTCAATCTCAACCTAGGCAGATGAGCTACCGACCTCTTGCGACCTGAGTAAGGGATTCTGAACATACTTCAACGACCCCCATCCCACTATCGTAGCACTCGCCTAAGTATCACCAACCACTTCTATCCAGATAGGCTCCTAGTCACGCTCCCTCCATATCATCCACATCCTGCCAAAAAGGATGAATAAAAGAAAAAATTAGCCTCACGGGCTGAAAAATAACTCTTTATAAGCTTGTGTGTCAGTTTCCATAATACGCATGCAGCGGTACGTTTCTTTCTCTGATAGATGCATGATACAACATGCAATTAAATCATACAAACATGTAGTAAGCGTGTTTGTTAGCCTTTAAGTTGTGGGGATGTCAGCCCAATGATTGTACGTCTTTTCTCTATAGAGACACGAACACCATACAACTTTTTCATGGGTAGTCATGCTATTTGCACATGTCTCACCTCAAAAGCCGCGGGATCATCAAGTCGAAGACCCCTCTGCTATTTTACCCACATCCGCACACCATGTGAGATTGCATTCACTAAACCTACGGGGAGTCTGCAACTATCTTTCAGTTTCCAGTGAGGACCATGCGACTGTATCACAGTCACCTACGTGGTCTTTCATTTTACCCTAAAAATAAGTCTGTATAGACCACCCTGTATGACCTAACTAGCTTAACCTACAAAAATTACAAATATCGGGTTATTATCTCTTACCTGTTTATCCTTGTGCATGTCCTAAGTGCACAGGTTGACCATAACAACAAAAAATAGCTCCTAGATCTGCTCTACACTTCAAGTCACCGATTACAATTGAGGTGGCATATGGCCCACTTTTCCCTATATATCACACCCTTTGTCATCTTCCATATTCTAGTACAAGAGCTCAATACCTCTGTGCTCAAAACCGTCAGAGACATAAGGATCAGGAAAACATCATCTTCATCATGGTACCCCTCATTCCATTTTGACCTCAAACTCATTTTTGGGCTTGTATCACGCTTAGAGTACCCCTTCAAGTTCACCTTTCCATTTCTTCGATTCATCTTGTTTAGTAGATTTCAACTTATATATGTTTTCACTTGGGGTTTTGGTTGTCGAAGTTGTAGGTACACTAGCAGCTTCCTGTCAAAATCAGTCCCCTAGTGGTTGTCAACAATGAAGGTATCATTCTCCACCCAACATGATAGGCGTCCTACAAAGCTTTGCATATCCTCACATCACTTCTCTGAAATATACCATAGGGTCCATCATCTTGACCATGTTTAGCACCACCTCCCCTTGCATATTGTAAAGGTTCATGTCAGTCAACATAACCTTCCCATTTATGGATCACCCCATGTTATAGACCCCCACACATTGTTGGGATCCATGACCATCTACTCATGCCTGGGAGCCATTTCACTTTCATGTATTGAATATTAGCCTCATTCTTCTCTTATTTACTTATTTCTTACTAACCCTACTCCTGGGCTACCTCATTTATTTGTGATAGATCAAGTCAAATGTACTCTCGGGTTCTACATTTTCCCTATCATCCCTCCACACGACATATCTCATTTTTGTCACTTCATCTGCCTCACAACCCCAAGTCGAGACCAACCAATGGGGCCCCCACCCTATGCACAAACACCTTACCTCCATCATCATGTAGGTCATCATTTTCATGGTGCACTCGTCTCCATGTATGTACATCCCAAAACCTTTACATTATTTTGGGCGGTTACAAAGATTTTTTAGGAAAAGAGTTCCCACCCATACTTTCATGTCTTGTACCCTACAGTAGTCCCTAGTTTTCCCTGGTTGGATATCCCTAATCACCACACCATACATTGATCATTCATCACGCCAATCAAAAAATGCTTGCACCTACCTTGGATGTCCTACCGACTCCAAGGACATTCCCCCTAAACGAATTGTTTGGCTACGACCACTCGCATTACAACTCCAAACTTGGGTAGTTTTCTGTATCCATTCATACTATCAAATTTCATTATCATGCCTAGTTGACACACCATATTAAAATAATATTTATCCATAATGATTTCCCGAATCAATAATTCAGGTGGTTGATGCTTCTTTTATGTTGACTTCAACACCCATCTTCCAAGATCAAAGAAATACCTTGGTGCTTCCCCCCTTTAAGGGACATACTCGAGTGGCACAGTGGGAATCACTATCGCCCATTGATTTCCTTGATCTCCCTGACATTCGATAATTTTTTCATGTCAGGGTAGTATTATATGTGGTGACCGTTGCAATTCTCTCATATAGTCAAAGACACATGCATCTCTTAGCACCTTGTTCAACAATACTTAAATTTTGATGCATGGGAGGTACCCAAAGTCAAAGACCCATGCATCCATGAGCACCTCACTCAGCAGTGCTTCACTTTTGATGCATGGGGGCACCTAATTCATTCTATTTGTCATAAGTTCCCTTGAGATTGTAAGCACTTATCTTCATCAACCATCAACATGTCAACCACCACAATGTTGAATTGACAGGAATATTTCCTTTATGATTGTAATGCTTAGTCACTAGTCATCATAATGAGCATGGACATGCTCACCTTGTATAGATTATTTTTTATCAGCATTCCTTCAGAGCATGGTTATTTTTTATCCTCAATCAAGGTTTTTCCCTACTCGTCTCCCCAGTAATTTATTTTCTCTCTCAAGAAGTTGATCAAAATCTAAGTCAACACAAAAAAGGTGATGTATTTCGACTATATGTTTTCTCCTAAACTCATACATTAGGGGGGAACTATTAACACAGAAAAATCACACACACATTTGTACAATTCAAATGGTGCCCAAAGTTGTACAACAAAGCGTACAAGTGAAGACTTTCTAACTGAAGACATCATGAAATACAAAAATAAAAAATTCTCCAAAGGTCTTAAGTATAAAATTCATCCATGCGGCCTACCCAAAGATAAAAATTAGCCACCGCACAACTTTTCCTTCGATGTCCACATGGTCAAGAAAAATTATAAATCGTGAGTCTGAGACCACTTAACACACTTCGAAGATGGGATCTGACATGTTCCAGTCAAGGAAAGTCAATTTTGAGTCACCTTAGAGATATGCAGACCCCAAGGGATCTTCTTGTCCTACTCATAAGTCATTTTCTCATTAATGTACGAAGAGAGGGAAGATATATTCAAAATTATATATAAATAACACATTGGAAGACCAAAGAAAAGGCAATGCTATGCTAGAAGAATTGCTCCCAAGAAATCCTGCATTCCATTGTTGAAGAAGAAGTAGAGCATTGTTATGTTGGCCAAATTGTTTCTCAAATCTAGCATTCTAGTGTGAAGAGGATTTCACCATTGAGAGAGCCTTGATACTTCTTTGAGAGAGGGGAGAAACTTGCAAAGAGAGTGAGGAAAGGAACCTCCTTATTGAGGATTTTGAGCACGATTGCTCAAAGAATTCTTCCCAAGTGTTTAGCATTCATCTATTGTTTACATCTTCTACTTTCAGCAATCAATAAAGGCAACCCTTTTCCATTACTTTTTTGACTTGTTTGCTTCATCAAGCATTATCTATGTGTTTATTTCTTATTTTTTAGTTTTTTTCTATGTATGAATTGTCTTAACCAATTACAGTGCTTTGTTTACTCATGCTTGTCAACTAACAACAACCAATTCTATATGTGATTTCTTTGAAAGGAACAACCAACTGATAAGAAAGTGTCTTTTGGTACCCCATAGCAACAAATACACCGCCACATCACCCAAGATAATGTTAATTCTATTTTTTCAATGGGGTGAAAGATAGCCCCTCCTGCTCCTGTCACCCCTAGATCTTGTTTAGAGACCCCATAAAAACTCAGAATATGACCATATCTATATAATAACCATTGCTTAAACTATGTTGGCAAGAAGTGAATTTTCCAAGGAGCTCTATGATAAGGCCTATTAAGATGGAAAGGGAATACAATAGAAGAAGATTTAATAAAAAATTATATCCACTTGTATTATGGTCCATTCAATCCTATGAAGTAGGTAGACAAATCATTTTTTGAATGGCAATGTATTCCCCATAATGATAATTCCCTAAGAGAAACTTCTTGTGGGTGAAAATTTTGGTTTTCAAGGATGGATCTATTTCTTGCTAACCATACTTTTCAAGAATGTATTTGGGAAAGGCTAACCAAAATTGTTTAAAGGATTGTTTCCCTTGAAAATACCCTAAATAATTTTTCCCATAAGAATCTAAAAATGTTTTAACAAAGGATGACCAAATTACTCTAGCTAAAATGGATTGGAGAGCATAATTCCCAACTTCTTGCATTAAATTATATTCCAAGAATAGATGTGGTATATTTTCCTCAGAAGAACGACACAAAGGACATCTTGAAGGACCTGAAATGATTCTCTTTAATAGCATTCCTGCTAAGAGAATTTTGTCATGAGCCAAGGACGAACAAAATATATTGACCTTTAGAATCCAATTGGGTTGCCATATGTTTTCCTAGAGTCTCAATTTAGAAGGTTCTCCCAGAGGGAACAAAGGGTTAAATATCCCTTTTTTACAAAGGAACTTGAAAATTTCCCTCCTCAAGAATTTATATCATATGAATGATTAGAAAAGTATCCTAATAAAATTTTAATAAGATTCAAAACAACTTCTTTTAGATAATCCGGAAGACCATTCATATTCAACCCTATCCACCTACCTTCTAGAACCCAAATGAAAATATCATCTAAGAGATGTTTTCCTTGATTAGCATTAATTAGTCTTGAAGTGGAGATAAAGAATAAATATTCCCAATTGGAGGGGAACCCATAATACTCTAGTTCCAAAAATTTATTTGTTTCCCATTGCTAAGGGTCCATGTTAGATTCTCCTTAATTAAATACGTTGGTGCTACAATTAATTTCCAAATTGATGATCCTCCCCTTACTGATATTAGAGACTCAATACATGTCATTTTATTGCCCAATAAGTATTTATGGAAAATAATTGATTTCCACCTATCTTCCTAAGGCAAGAGAAATATCCATACCATCTTATCTCCCAATATTTTGTTCATTAATGTGGGATCCCAGATACCCAAACCACCATGGATGAGAGGAGTTTGAATTGAGACTAACTTGATCAAATGATTTTTTTTGTAGAAAATTTTCCTCCTTGAAGTATAAACTTCCTAAAGTTTTAATAGAATTTAGATACTATTATCAAAGTAACCAACAATGTTGAAAATTGAAAAAGTGGAATGGAGGAGTGTTTGATGGAAAATTGTCTCCTACAAACAAGAGTGAATTCCCTATATCTAGTGGCTTGATCTAGAAACAAAAGAAACAAAAGGGTTGAATGTTTTCCTTAGAGAAATTAGAAAATGGAGGAAAAGCCTACCTGGAGTCCAAACACAAGTCCTCCTCTTCTCTTGGCTTCTAAAATTTAGCTCCGGGTCCAATTACTAAACAACTATGACAAGCAAGAGAAGTACAAGATATACATAGCATAAACTAATATCTCTAATCAATGAGTCAAGAAGGAATTAAAATACATATGCATCAAATAGAAATAAGTATAGGAAAGCAAAGCTTTTTGTATGAATCAAATGTAGGAGAATATTAAAACCCTTTTGCAGTTCTTGACAATGTAGACGTCTCCCACCAAACTTGTCCTTCCTTAGCCACAAAGCAAGCCTTCAATCACAACTCAAGGATGGTAATGGATCCTTAGATAAAGAGCATCAACATCAAGCCATAGCTACGAGTCTCCAAAAGCCAACCCAAATTATATGGGAGGTAGTGAATTTATAGGGTAAATAAAGTAGTTTAGGATTTACCAATCTAGGACTTAGATCCAC
The DNA here is from genome assembly GCA_000404065.3 of Pinus taeda. Taxonomy (NCBI): domain Eukaryota; kingdom Viridiplantae; phylum Streptophyta; class Pinopsida; order Pinales; family Pinaceae; genus Pinus; species Pinus taeda. The sequence goes on along the minus strand of APFE030855175.1, from coordinate 234,550 downwards.
GAATGAGGAAGGATAAGCTCTATATATAAGAGATAAGATATCTAGGATAGGAATTTGAGATCCCAATCAATAGTAAATGGTTAAAACCACCTTAGAAGCTTCTAGAAAGAGAAGTTCCATAATTATTTTTTATTTTTCCCAAAATTCTAGAACCATCGCACCTGCAGCAAAGACAACCTATGATGGACAGTGCAGTTGCTCAGTTATGCAACAGTGCGAGTTACATAGAAGGCGGGGTGTGATGTGTCCAAAAAGAGTTTTAGAGCTAGTAAACGCAGAATCCTTGGAAATTTTGGAGATATTGCTTAGGGATTTGCAAATTGATGATTGAAAGGTGTCAAAGATGTTGATTTATCTGGTTTCCAAGCCATTTGAGAAGGTGTGACAGAATGACCTGTAATAAGGACAGAATTAATTTGATAAGAGTAACCCTACCCATCAAATTTAAACAGAGTGCAATCCACTAATCTATTTTGCATGCATTTTTTTATAATATTACGGACAAGGCTAAGCAAAGAATGAAATTGAGACATAAAAACATTCCCAAATATATAAAATTCAATCATTTATCTATGACTTGAAAGCAAAGTTGTTGAGATAAGGTTTCCTTTGTTTCCTTTTTCCCACATTCTAAGCATATGAGAATGTCTTTTGGATTAATCACATCATTAGGATTTGATCAATGTTTTGAACCAACTAATGTGGTTCATCCTTAGCGAAAAGGTGAAAAAATCAATCAATCCTAAAGAATAAATAGTAAGGATGCATCAGGGTCCAAAGTTAGTTGTTAGGATTAGCCATTAGGAATGGCATATATTTGATATTTCTCTTTGCTAAGAAAACCTCCTGATTTGAAACTCCCATTAATAATTATAGATGCTCACCAATGAATAAAGTATCATTAGTGAATTGTGACTGGTTAATGATTTTTATGTTCTCAACCTACTTGGTCCCTGACAATGCCTCTACTCTTCTTTCATATTCTAATTGCCTACTAAGTGAATTATCCATTACAATGTAGAGGAGAGGCAACAAAGGGAATGTGTGTTTTAATCCTCTTGAGGCTTTGAAGAAATTGGTTGGTCTACCATTTACTAATGGAGAAATCCATGAAATTGAAATGCAAGCTATGATCGTTTTGATAATTTTCTCATTAAATCATTTTTTCTGAAGGACTTCAAAATGAATATGATGATCCACTCTATCAAAGGATTTTTTTGTATCTAATTTGATTATCATTCCTTTATATCCCTTGTTTTACTTGAGTGTATGGCTTCTTGGACTAAGAAAATATTATCAATTAATTTTCTATCTTTGACAAACCCTCCTTGGTTTTCAGAAATGATCCATGAGAAAAGGGGTTTAAGCCTTGAAGCTAAAATTTTAATAATCAATTAATATGAAACACTACAAAGTGATATAGGTTGGAATTTGGAAAATGATGAAGGATTCACTTCTTTGGGAACTAGAGCTAAAAATGAGGAGTTGATTACACCTCATAGTTACACTTGCATCAAGGAATAATTAATCATTCTACATAGATGGGTTTAATGATTGGCCAACTCTTTGACATAAATGTGCTGAAAATTTGTCTATCCCTAGAGATTTATCTTGTTCAAAGGAAATATCCATTCTCCACACTTCTACTTTTGATATCATTTTAATTATTTCATTGTTTTCTTCTATTGAGATTTGTTGCAGAATATGTTCTATCATATAGCTAAACTAATCAGATCTTTGTCCCCCATAGAAGTATAAATATCACTAAAATGTTTTGTGGCCACTTCTTTGATTTTGGAGTAGTTTAATATGATTTCTCCATCTACTAAGATAGACTTAATATTATTTTTCCACTATCTTAATCTTTCTTTATTATGGAAAAACTTGGTATTTTGATCTCCTACTTTCAACCATAAGCTTCTTGATTTAAGTCGCCATTATTCATCTTCCTGCTTCATAACCTTATGATACATATCAAAGGACCTTTTTTCTTCTAACAAGTGCTTCACTAAAATATCTTCCCTTTCCATTTTGTTTGAAGTATTTCTATTTACAATGATGCCTTTGAGTTGCTTGTTCTTCCCTACCTATTTTTGTGTAGCCCACAATTTTAGTGTAGCCTTAAGCTCTTTTACTTTTATTTCCCAAATGTAGATACAAGAGCCATTGATCCATTTATTCCAAAATGTAGAAATTAACTCAAATATCTCAGTATGCTAGAGACATAATGGACTAAAGGGGAACAATAAGGGCCCATAATTTTATTCCCGAAACTATGATAGGGATATTGGTCTATGATTTGAGCCACACTATGTCAAGATATTGGAGGAAATTAACAGTTGATGATCTAAGAATGAGCTAGCCACAAACAAATGGTCTAATCTCATTTCTACATTACCATGTCCTTTTCTTTTATTATTTCAAGTGTATTTCCTTAAAAATGGCTATGACCAGATAATTGTCATGGTTTTCCTAGGGGTGAAGGGTGAGGTTAAAATACCCTCCAAAAATGTCACACTGATGAAATTCTAATTGTTTTAAATTACAGAGAAATGACCACCAAGCTATCTTCTCTTGGAAAATTGTGGGCATATACACATTTATGATAGAACATACATTTTGGCTTGGAATATGAAGAAATCAGATTGTGGTCCGATTGGCTATGCTTTCTTAGTGAAATTATGTTGAAATGGTTTTCCTTCCACAAGGTACATAAACCTCCAGAGGCACCTCTCGATCCTACCACTTGAGTATTACTATTTCGCCAAACTTTTCATTTTTGAAGGATATCTTGATCCCCATTTTATTCTCATAGATTAAGAGTATTAGTGATTGTTCTTGCTTGATTGTAATTTTAACTTCTAAGATTCTTTGTTCTGATCTCAATCCCCTACAATCCCAAGAGATAACTTTCATTATTTATTGTTGGACTTTAAGCCCCCATGAACAAGGGGAGGATCTCTTCCTTTTGTTGTTGGTTTATCCCCTTTTATGAGTACCACATCAATTCTCTATCGAACCCTCATTTGTTTATCCCTATCCACATACTCCCACATCAAACCTTGATTAGATTTTCTTCCTACCTTCCTGAGATAGTGACTATGACTTTGTAGTTTTTTTTCTTCTTCATTTAATTTTTCATCCACATATTTCACTAAAAAAGGGCCTTGGCTTACATGTTGCAGTTTTGGGGAGAGGAAGATTTCCTCATCCTCTAATTCGAGGTTTCCTTCAATCTTCTTTGTAGCTTATATATCATCCAATAATAGAGGCTCTTTATTCCTTGTGCTTGGATTTGAATACTTTTGTTCGTGTAACTTTTCCTAATCATCGTTACCTTAGATTTCTCCTTCTTCTTCTCATGTTCTAGAGCTCCAAATCTATATCCCGAAAACTATTCATTTTTGTTTTCACTAGAGGAAGAGGCTTTTCCTCCTTCAATTGTAGAGGATTTTTTTAGGTGAAGCTAGTTTCACTCCATCATTATTTTTCTTTGTGCCTTCTAGGGCTACATTCTAGCATCCCCCTCCTCTCCTTTGTTTTGATTGTTGCTATTGTTCTCCCTCTTCTACTTGCAGCTGTTGTTTTTCCAATTTTCCTTAGTTTTTGACAAAATGCCCATACTCATGGCACAAATTGCACTTGAAGGGCACATGGTCGTAATCAAACTACTGGATAAATGTCAAATTATTAAGTAAGAAGAGAATTGTCGAGGGCATACCTTTATCTAGATCTACCTCTACATAAATTTGGGTACAAGTCTGCATTCCTTCCTGTGGCTCACCTTGATCAATATATTTCCCCTTAGTATTGCCAATAGACTAACATGTTTCATGATTCCAACGATGTAGAGGAAGGAATGGCAGCTAGGACTTCCACGGGAACATCATTTTCTAGGTTGAAATTTGAATTGAAATAGTCCAAATATAATCTTATGCTCTCATGAAATAGGGACCACTTCAAAAAATATGATCTCGATCTAATTTATTTTCAAAGAGGAAGGGTAAGAACCCCCTTCCATAAAATGAAACAAAGATTGGACCTTCTATGAGAGGTTTCCAAATTTTATGAATCCATCCACGAAGTGAACGAGATGAGGGCCAGATTCCAGTGAATTATCCCATTAGTGCGTGTTCAACCAATTTTAAAGGCATCAATCTCGATTATGCGGGATGAATAGAAAGCCTCGCATTTCTTCCATTTTTTCCACAAACTTGGAAGCATTAGATCAAGGGGCTCAAATTAGTCCCACTACCAGAGCATTAAAGGCTTCGATATCAATTGAGAATGGGGGCACTGAGGGGATAGACCCCACTAAGCCTAGCACACTAGGGTTCAAGGATTCCAAGTTAGCAATCATATTAATTTTAGAACATTAATTAATAAACATATAAAAACTTAATAAATTTATTAATAACAATCAATAAAAATAATAATATTTCTAAAATATAAAAAAGTGAAATATATATAATCTAAATAGTAACTATAAATTAAAAAGTAATTTAACCATATAATTTAAAATAATGAATTCATATTTAGTAACATTATAATTTAAGAACTTCCATTAATTTAATTGAGTAAGTATATAATAAATTCTCTATATATATAATATACCTTAAAGAAAAATGGCAATAACATATATATTAATATCCTCTAGAATGGAGGTTGACAATTTTTCAAGGAGAACCACACCACTAGTAATTACCAACTAGTGGACCCACTAGTGGTCCTTGATGGGGCAGAGTTTACACTTCTATGAGGTCATTAACCTCCTTCCTTGTGAGAAAGAAAGACATTATTAATCAAGTAGAAAGAATTTTAAGGCATACCCAAGGCCGGAAAGAAAAAAATAAATAAATAAATAAAATAAAATA